>PQXN01000479.1:0-17894 GCA_004786275.1 Botryotinia convoluta
ATGAGAGAAAGAGCTCTGATATAAGCCAGAGCTCTTACTAGTACTAATTAAGGCTAGCTCCCCCTGCTCTAGCACCCACGTGAACCATACTTTCAACACTACCTAGTAATAATTTAAGATTTTTGAACGCGTATAGTCAGTCAATATGTATATTTTGTCTACCTACCTGATTGTACTTGTGCAACACCATTTTGCGACGACCTCATCGTTTCTCCTGCGTTCTAAGATTGGACACTTCCTAATCAGTATCATTTGGGAAATCTAGCGCTCTTTGACTACCATCCACTGGAAGTAATCAACCACTCTCTTAATCGTTACCCCTCTTTGATCAGTTTAGCCTCGAACGTTCATGTACCGAGTTACAGAAAGCCCAGGAGGTATAATTGATCAAAGCCCGAGGTCTTGACAACAGGAACTTATACTACGAGTATTCGAACTCCGGATCCAACGACCGTAGATTATGGTTAGATAGAAAAGTCTTAGCTTCCAAAGGTAGAAAGTATGGGAGAGATAACCATGACCTTCAAAGCTCAATCGGAGCTTTATCGTGTGGAGTCTATCAGAAATAGAAAGCTCGACAACAATACTTGATAGTCTTACCTCTAGATCATCTGGTGCCAATTTGAGTTTGAGAAAGACGTTATCATATAGTTCTTGACACGGACGAGGCTTGATTTTTGCGCCAGATGGATAAAACTAATCGATAGCACGGGGAAAATATAATTAGAAAACTTAACGAGCATCCAGGAATTCGCGCAGAACTCTAATAGATAAGTAGCAAGATGATGAATGATCCAGCAAGCCAAAAATCATAGAAAGTTGAAAGGTGATAGTGGACATAATAAAATGCATGATATTATGACTTATAAATTTCTGGTGGAGCAGTCAGAGAGCATTGGGGAGTTCGCTAATACCTCCATAGAAAGTTCTCGAGTAACTTTTATATTGAGCTTTCAGACTTAATACACTATCTTCTAAGACCTTACAATAATAGAATGGAATCTTCTTTTTCCAACCCAAACATCGAACCCAGAACCTTCAAGGCTCCGCTTTTCCCGGCTACCGATGCTAGTTAGACATGCCGATACATCCGACTCAGCCCTGCAGCTAGCGCAACGTAGTGACGTTCTTTCGATATCCGAAGTAGCAGCCAGACACAGCGTTTGCGAGTTTGCGAGAATGCGCAGTATAGGATGGTCTTTAATTATACACATGCAATATCTATATCTCAAACAAACCCCTTTATTCTTTTCGTTCACTTGCAGTTCATCCAAACTAGGACCTTGTACAAACCGTTTCAGTACCTCACACTAAGTCCTAAAGCATAAACTTACTATACTAGTGGGGACATGGACTGATAGGACAGCCTACAAGGAAGGTATAGTATTGGAGTTTTTGTTTCCCAGCCCCAATTTTTCCTCAATAGATTTCGAAAATATCTATTTTAATACTCGATAAACTCTCCATGAAAATCTTAACAGAATCAACATAAACTCAAATTCTAAATCAATTCCGCAGGACTGGATTTGAGCTTTTCAAAGCGTCTCATAAATCTGTGCACCCACTATAAGGTCAGTGACCCCAACCCCAGCACTCCCCAGCCATCATGATCTCGTATCTGACTACCTATTGCAGAATTTATACCTCTCTCCACACGGCGTAAACTCTCAACAACATTTATCAAGCATCCACCTGCATACGAAAATAAAGCCACACTCGTCGACGCGCGAATCGTAGCTTCGGATACGAAGTTTGCTTGCTCTTCAAGAGCGAGGATACCGCTGCAGGGCGCTAAGCGGCCAAGCGTGTCTTGCTTGTATCACACGTAAAGGCTTACATCACAATTATATTGGGTTATGTATGGATGAACCTTTGAAGGATCGCTGGGTGCTGCGGCTGGGATGTTTTGCAGTGGAGTGGTGGGGAGGTATAAGAGTGCTTATGACCCGTAGAGTGAATTTGTTTGTGGTGTTTGCTTACTATTGTATTTTTTGTTCTCGAGTTCAATTGGAATCATATTTCTTCATCACTCAACCTCTATCTCTCTACATCTAAACTCCTCAATTTCTACTCAAATCCATCAAAGCCCAATCATCAAACCGAGTCTCCGATACCAATAAGATTATATCGCATTAAGATTAAACAAAACCATCCATCCATCCCCCCAGAAGATCAATCTGAAAACATGGTCGCCGCGACAAATCCCCGCACCACTCTCCACCCAGCCATGATCCGTCAACCACCCGCTGCTTACAGCGCCAAAGGTCAAGATTTCGAAATGAGAGAACCTGTACGTTCATTCCCTTCTTCATCTCCCACTCTCATCCTTCCCCTCCTCTCCCTCCTAAACCCAAATCCAAACCCACACTAACCTCTCTCAAGTCCAAACACGCCAACATGTCCATGTCACCCACTCCCACCGGCACACTTTCCCGCACCAGCAGTGCCGATTCACACGCATCCGGTAGCGGACACGCTGCAGGAAGTGTCCCCGTACACCAGCGAGGTGGTGGAAATGGGGGATTATGTTGTGGAATCTGTGCTGGGTTGGCTTGTTTTGAATGTTTGGAGTGTTGTTGTTAGATACCAGTTAGAGGAGGGAGTGAGGAGAGGTAAAGGGAGCACGTTGAGTTCTTTTTTTGGGTTGCGGGGTTTGGGGTTTTGATAGGGTGGGAAATGCTTCACTTGTGATGGGTTGGGAACAATTGGATGGATCACGCCAGTTAGCTTGTTTATGACTTTATGAAATGAAATTGATTTTACTCGGTACTTCTGCGTTTAAAATGATCATATTCTGTACGGATCACTAAGGTTGAAATACGTTGATGGATTCATGTTGCTCATTAATATTTATTTAGAGGCGCCTCTACAAGTAATATCAAGCAAGTAGTGACTGGCAACTATGTTCAATTGAATATTCTTCCGCCCCAGCTCTAAGTTTGACAAACAAACTACAAGCTGCAATCCTCGCATGTTCCCCACCGATTATATGGCTGGCGTTTGCAATGTAGGCGCAACGCAAAGAGTCCTTCTGTACTCATAAGATATAGGAGAGTAAGAATGAAAGATTTTCTCGAATAGACAATATACTACTAAGATTTCTCTTCTTCAACTCCCTCTTTGACCTTGAAATCTTGTTTCGCTGGTCTTTCTCCAAATATCGTACTGCCGATTCTGACTTCTCCGCTTCCTTGTCGGATCGCCTGTTGGATCGTTAGTTCTATTGTCATAATAAAATCTCCCGAAAGAAGGGACAAGAAGATTAGAAGTATGAAAGGAAACAAACGCACCTCTTCAAAATCCTCACTCATACCCATGCTCAATTCCAACCCCTCTATCCCCAACTCCTTCTCAACTCTATCTCTCTCCTCCCTCAACACTCTGAAATCCTCATTTTCCTCGCCTTCTTTCATATGACTTCTAGCTATCGCGCCAATAGTCATAAGTCCCACTAGTTTCAAATACGGACATTCTTCAATGACGTATTTGCATAATTCGGTAGTGTCTTTCCCAGGCGAAACACCAGATTTCGAGGATTCACCTGAGGTGTTGAGTTGGATGTGGATGTTCAAGGGGGAGGGCTTTGAGTTCGAGTCAGCGGGCATAGGAAGAAGAGAGCGTCCGAGGGATAATTGGGAGGCCTTCTTTTGGGAATCGATGGAGGAAACGAGGTGGAGGTTGAAGACTGTGGAGGCGAGAGGTTTGCATTTATCTAATAATGAGGTTAATGTTAGGTTTTGAGAACATATGAGACGATGAGGACTTCTGAAAGTAGTCTAGACAAGATTCCGAAGCCCACTCAGGCGTAAAAGCATCCAAAATCTATTTCTCAAAAGTATCATGTGACTCATCCCGACCTCAGTAGCTCACTGATCTTTTCAGACGAACACAACTCAAGCATGTATAGAAAAATTAGACGTACTACTCTGTAACCCTCCAATAAAATGCCACTTGATACTCCTAGGCAGGATCTCCGCCTTTTCCATCAACTCCTGTGCATAGTTCTCTCCAAAATGTTCGACATTTGCTTGCTCATGAAGAGCTAGGATATCCGTTGCTGGCTTGAGTTTAGATACTGCTACTAATCTTACCTAGCTTTTGCGTCAGTATACTTGTGGGTAGATGGTACAAAACAGATATAGATAGATGAACAGAAATAACAGTTGGAAGGATGCGAGAGAAAGGCACGTGTAGGAATGGATGATTTCATGCAGGTGAGGGGCAATGAACATACATTTCTGGTTCCTGCGGCGTTGGTGACACGTTCAGATACGGATTGGAAAGCTGAAATGAGGGTTTTGGCCCGGGCTGGGTCGCATGTGAGCTTCATTTTTAGATTTGGATCTAGGTTGCGTTTGTTGTTGGTTTGTCGAGTATTGATTTGGTGGTTTTGTAAAGAAGGTTTGTCAACTATCCTCGGCTTTTTGATGGGGAGTTTATCGATAAGAATATGGATTATAGGTAGAGCGGAGCGTAGCGGAATTACTTGGCATTGCGAAAATGAAAAAAGGCATGAACCATATTATTAAGGACACGAAAGATTTTACTAGATAAAACCCTTTTGAACAAATTTTTTCTATTTCGGTAAAGCATGGCATCCACACAGCAAACAAGCTTTATGCCAGGGGTTTTGCTTGTTTGGGACTTTGAGACCAGATGAGTTGTGGATTCATCGTATGTCACTGTTTATGTGTTCAATGTGGTCGAGAACGAAATAGCGAGGATGAGCCTGGTGCGGGAAGGTGACTAAAGGTCTAGGAAGGAGGCACCGAACAGTGTTGTTGGTGATACGGACCTTCCTCGACGTAATGGTTGATGAGTTGGTGGTGAGTTAAGTGGACAGTGTTGGAAGTTTGTGGTCGAAATGGTCGAGAAGGGACAACTTTTCGAAGAATCAAATGTTGAGAGGTCGTGCAAGTGGTGGCTTGGATTCGAAGGATGATTTTCAAGATAAGGATTTATTGTCATGAAGCATAAATCGATTGCATGTGGGGTTGATTTGATGAGATTATCGTTATGCATAGATATTAAAAGCACATGGAGTACCTGAGATTGAAGGAGGTTATATTAATGAAGTAAATTATAGGTATGTGTAGCAATATACACACTATCTCTAAAATGATAGAAACACAATTTGGATCTTCTTTTCTGTCTGGTACATTGTATGTTAAGAAATGTTTCCACTGATGTACCTGCGTACTCCAATATATTAATTACACTTGACTCTGGGGTTGTGTTCCATTCAATTTTCCACGATCCAACATACTGGATGGAGCATTATTTCCAAAGATCACGATAATTTTGGAGCCTCTATCGTCATCCTCCAAAAGTAGTGGCTGATGGTCGACGGATCTACCAAACTTCCCACATTTTCCTTCCAAAAATGTATATCATCGGCGTATCCAATTCATGATTTGATCGGGAAGCGGCTGTGTACATTTGGAGATCCGCACTGTTCAGTAGTTTGTTTTTCTTAGGTTCGATTGGAGTAAAATGGGGACTGATTGTGCATCGTCGAATACCGGTACGTCATAAAGGTACATTGCAGAATACATCGCGGAATTTGGACTTAGACTCGGACTCGGACTTGTTGTACGTGGACAATGGAGCAAGCTCATGACGAGTCACAACACACGAGGAGGCATGATGATGAAGTACCGCATACGAAGACTTCAAGAACTATCACACTTCTACTCTCTCAATCTTAAGGTGTTCCAATTACACATATAACACATGCAAAATTCTTCTTTTAGTCCATGATCATCATTGCATATCCCGTATACGAAGTGACTAATGTACAATATTACGAAGGAAGCCCCTTAACCCCCCCCCATCGTGAAACTCGTTAAGGCCATTAGGAAGTTTACCCGATTGCCTACCTGAGTAGTTCTTTACACATTCTTCGTTTTTTGTCCCAGATCTATCTCTCTTTGTGTTGTAAATTTATTTTTCAGGAGGATGGATCATCCAGAGCAAGCTAGTCTTCTATAACTTTAATATTAGAGGTTGAATCTTTGTACCGAGTAAGCCTTTTTTCTTGGTGTTTGGCGTTTCGTATTTCTGGGTGGCCGTGGTGGCCCGTTAGAAATCCCTATTGGCTATCATGACCATGGATGGCTGTCTGTACCTTGCATTCTCGACCATTCTTGACCCCTCTTACGGTCCTTACCCCCTTGATAATGTTCCGTGCCTTTAAGACAAAATGTTGAACTTGAACCCCAGTATCAAGAATTTTATTAGATGGCATCTAGGTCCTAGCTACCTAGGTATGTAGCTAGGTAGAGAGAATTAAACTTATAATAACTTATCGACTCTTTTCGACCCTTTCGACCCTTTCGACTTTGGCTCCATTTTTCTTCTGCTCAAGGGACGAGTTTTACATCTTCAGCTTTCTCCACAAGGACTCTTTCTGTCTCCTCTCTTCTTGTCAATCTTTACCTCGTATGTCCCGTTTCTGCTCTTAGATCATTCATTACCTCAAGAAACGGAATAGAAGAGAAAAAATCGATACACACGAATCGAATTTCTATTACGAAGAAAAGTTCTTTCAATTCTTTTAATAGATTCAATTCAACCGTGATTCTTTCTTCCTTTCAACCTTTTGGACTTTGTTTCCTTCATTTCATTATTGAAATAGTTGGTTCCAATTCTTCGGTTGGAACTAGCAGAATACTATCTATCCAACTGATTATTCTTCGGATTGTTGATCAAAACCCCTCGAACACGCTCGACGCGAGTTATTATACGAATGACGGCCATCCATTGAATCAATTGATTTCATACATTCGTTTCGCAGACTATCAATTGATTGAAATCTGCTAAGATTCTCTCTTGAGATTCACCAGTTACACAATTTGTACAAATTATTATTTTTATTTCTAATTTAGTTTTACATTTGAGACGAGCAACATTCCACAAGGAATCTTATCTCCCCCGCCACTGATTCAATCTCAGATCTCCAGAAAGATCTGCGATTTTATACTTGCTTTCTCCACACGAAAGCCCTACTTTTCGATTAAATGTCACTTCGTTCCCCTCGATCACCAACAGATTTCTCGCGGCGTGGCTTTCAGCCCATAGACGGCGGCGATATGACCGAAAACATCCCCCTCACACAAGTGAGAACTGGAGCCTCTTCCACAGGCGCACGAAAGCCTGGAGAAGGAATACTGGCAGGAAGTTCGGAAAATGATTCTGGCAAAGAAGATGAGAAGCAAGGAATGTTTAGAAAAGGAATAGCCGGCAGAAGGAAAGTCCATCCCTCGAGAAGGGGAACAAATGGAGAGGAGGTTTCTGTCAATGGCTTGGGCAGATTTTACAACACAATCATTAATTTCTCGGTGGTCACTCGTTACATGTTCTACGTTGCGCCAATTGGTATAATACTCGCCGCACCAATCGTTATCTTCGCTGTCTTGTACCCAACGGCAACTATTGGAAAAATGAAACTATACTTGTTCTTCACTTGGATTGAGATTATTTGGCTTAGTATTTGGGTTTCGAAGCTATGCTCTAAAGCCATACCATACATCTTCATGTTTTTGTGCGGGGTTGTCAGCACTGGCGTTCGGAAGTACGCAACTATCTTGAGAGCTTTGGAAATTCCATTATCCTTGGTTGGATGGGCCATTACCAGCTTAGTCACCTTCACGGCCTTGACGACTAAAGAATTGAATAAGCTGCACAAAAATGGCAAAGACTATGATGGTACCATGGATCCATGGGTTAACACGATGAAGCGTGTTCTGGTACCTACTTTGATTTCTACAATCTTACTCTTGGTAGAGAAACTCATCGTCCAATTGATCAGTGTCAATTATCACCGACGCTCTTTCGATGGACGTATCAAAGAATCAAAACACCTCATCCACTTGCTCGGTCTACTCTACGAAGCATCCCGAACTCTGTTTCCAATGTACTGCCCCGAATTTGCAGAAGAAGACTACATTATTAGTGATAGTATCGAAGCCGTCCTTCAAAAGACGAACAGAAAACTATTGGGACATAACAGATCCGGTTCAAATACGCCAATGAAGCTCATCGGAGATATTGGCCGTTTTGGTGACAAAGTTACCTCAGCCTTTGGAAATATTGCATCTGAGATTACCGGAAAGCAAGTTTTCAACCCCAATTCTGCTCACTCCGTCGTTATTGAAGCACTTGAGAAGACCAAATCCTCTGAGGCATTGGCTAGACGTTTATGGATGTCTTTCGTCGTTGAAGGCAAGGACTCTTTATCTGCAGAAGATCTTGAGGAGGTCCTTGGCGCTGGTCGCAAGATGGAAGCCGAGGAAATTTTTGAAGCTTTGGATAACGATGGAAATGGCGATATCTCCCTTGATGAGATGATCATGAAAGTAGTGGATATTGGCCGCGACCGAAAATCGATTGCAAACAGCATGAGAGACGTTGGACAGGCCATTGGTGTTCTTGATCAGGTCTTACTCATTATCGTTCTCATCATTGTCATTTTCGCCTACAGTAAGTTTCAAGCTCAAAATTTCAACCGCAGGGTCACACTCTAATCATTTGAATAGTTGCTTTCCAAGATACTGGTTTCCTCACCACATTGACAACTGCCGGCACGACTCTCTTGTCTCTATCTTTCGTTTTCGCTGCAACCACTCAGGAATTCCTTGGTTCTTGCATCTTCCTTTTCGTTAAACATCCATACGATGTTGGTGATCGCGTCGATATTAGTTCCGAATACCTTGTTGTGGAACAAATCTCCTTACTTTTCACTATTTTCAAACGCATTGACAACATGAAGATGGTACAGGTACCTAACATTGTACTAAACAACCTTTGGGTCGAGAATATCACTCGTAGCAAGGCAATGAAAGAACAACTCGACATGTACATCTCCTTTGATACTACACTCGAGGATATTGAACTCCTACGCACGGAAATGGAAAATTTCGTTCGTCATCCAGACAATGCTCGTGACTTTCAATCAGACGTTGTATTGGAGGCTGTGGGCATTGGAAACATGGATAAGCTTCAACTCAAGGTCGAAATCAGACATAAATCTAATTGGCATAATGAAACAGTTCGCGCTGCTCGTCGCTCCAAATTCATGTGTGCTCTTGTTTTGGCCTTACGCAAGATTCCAATCAACGCTCCTGGAGGTGGTGGAGATGCTCTCGGTGGACCTGCCAACCCCAACTACTCTGTCTCTGTAACAGATGAATGGGCCGCAGAAGCACGGGATAAATCATCAACCACTAAAGACTCAAAGCGCCTCATACCCACGAAACCTCTAAAAAATACAAATCCAGACCTTGGTCCAATAGTTACAGAGGAAGAGGCCGCGGAACATTTGAATGCAAGACGCCCTGGTTTAGACTTTGCACATAGTAACAGTTACAACGAAAACGATGATATGTCGACCTTGGGAGAAAATAATTTCGATGACCAATACGGCAATCAAAGGACATCTCTGATGAAGAGAGCAAGCACCCGAGGTAGACGAAAGCCTGGAGAGCATCTACCACCGAATGCATTCCATTCATCTCCTGGTTTTAGCGTTACAATAGACGAGCCTTCAGGATCAGGAACTTATGGAAATTCTTTCATGAATGAAGGTGCTTCAGGTTCCACTGAGTACAACTCTTCATATGGTAGTGGAAGTGGTTATCAAAAATATGCACCATTCCCTGTAAATCCATCTGGTCAACTCGGACGTAACGCATCTGTTGCTTCGAATAGAAGTCAAATTGGACCCGATGGGGCTGGTATACCATCGTCGACATCACTATACCCATCATATTCAGCCGGACAACAATCTGCCGGTGTAGCTTCCAACTCGACTGCTAGCAACACATCACAAGCTGCTCCTGGTCGAACTTTAGTCGGTGGTGCACCAGCAAGCCGAGCGAGAAGTGGAACTGCAGGTGGTAGTCGACCGAATGTTGAAGATGAAGAAGAGTAGAGGTAGAGGACGATGTAGCAGAATACAGACTGGATGGGGCTAGATTTCTTTTTATTACAGGGTCGGGAGTCAAACATACTATACCCGAATATTTTTGCTTGTAATTGATGCATGGACTGGCAAAATGATAACGAATTTGTATGATATATTTGCTAGATAATTTGCTTGCTATATTGGCTTCCACATTTTCCTTAGATAAGGTCGTGTCAGGTTAGAACCATAGACTGACTGGTGAGGAGAATTTATGAATGGAATGGGCAATTCAAGCAATTTTATGCAATTATTTAAACACTCAGCCTTGAAAGTCTTTGCACATTAAGACATGACATCTATAATTGACAAGTTGATCGTCGAAAATGCCGCCTTAAATGCTCCTAGATCTCATTCCATGATGTAGTGAAACCTTGAAAGATGATGAGACAATCATACGCCATTTATGAGTCATGTGATATGTCATCGGGAATTTTCTAGTTCAGGTTAGCGTATCAACTTTATCTCCGAGTTGAGCTTCCATTCCATTGTCTCAAGTCACAGGGCAGGATCAACACACCCAACATATTCGCTTTCTATAACGAGACGTTCTGTAATTGAAATTTGGAGATAAATCACGCTTTCATCAATTGAAATAACGCATCTATCGTGCATCTACTGATTATATTCACGGATTATCTTGGCCCAAGGAATCTCTTTTCCGACATTCTGATCACGTGCGACTTTTGGACAATTGTCTTTGCGTGGAAACACAGTGCAGGTGTACTTTGCGGGTTAGTAGGCCTGGAGGGCTGGTAGAGTAAGAGCTGGGATAACTGGATTGAAAGTATGGATCAGAGAGCCACGATGGCGCAAAGCAATAACGTCGGAGAGACGAACCTTGCGAGAGGCTCACCGCCCGGTGCTTCAGGTCCATCGGGAGCCTCGAGAATGGCAGATCCTCCTGGAATACTGAGGAATGCAGAGGCAAGAAGTTGGAATACGGATATTCCGAATCATTTACCCCATGAAAAGGTTTTCCCAATTCAAATCGGGATGGAACTTTTTCGGTTGAGTGGTGCTAGTTTGAGTTCTGATGGTACGTATTCTTCCTTCTCCGCACTTTCTTGTTCCAGAATGAGAGCACCAGCTAAGGAACCTAGAGCACCCTCATACTTTTCCCAATATTTTAAATGTCAATTGAGGCAAGCGGAAGAGAAGGGAGAAGATCCAAATACAGCTGTCAGGACCCTTTACATCGATCGAGATCCCATCACGTTCAGAGATATATCACTTCATTTGCAAGGATACCATGTTGCACCAAGGGATGCAAGTCATTTTGTTAAGTTATTTGCTGATGCTCAATTCTATTCATGTTTGTCTTTCCATCTCTTTTGCTTGACGATTCGTGTTAACTCGAGACAGTACCAAGGTTGATTTCTCAGCTGTATGAAGAAAGTATCTTCATAACGGTTGGGGATCGCGAATTCCAGATTCCCCGCGAGCTATTTTCTGATCCCGGAAACAGTCCAAACTACTTCTCCCTAAGCTTCACTATTTCCTTCAGCTCCCCTACTGAGGCATTCCCCGGTCTAAATAGAGAAGGTCTTCTTCGACCACCATCTATCCTCCCTCCATCAGTACCCAACTGCTCCTCGAAAACATTTTCCGAAATTCTTCATCTTCTCCGTGGTTACCCACTTGAAATCCGTAGTCCAGAACATCGTGCTGAACTCTTACGAGATTGTCGATATTTCCATCTTAAAGGCCTTGAACAAAAATTGATTCCTCATTCTATTTCTTATAATCTACTACGCAACAAATCAGAAATCACAATTCGACTCGCGGATATCAGACAATCTGGCCTCTCTATCCTAACAAATATCTCACCATCTACTGCTCCCTCTAACGAACCTCTCACCTCTTCAAACCCACTCCCAACACCATCTGTAGGTTACGTACATTATCAGCGTCCGTTTGCCGATTCATCGCCCTTCGAGCTTATTCTTGAAATAGGTGGTTCGGCTACACTGCTTCACTGGGATACTATGCGCTTGGAATTTTTCGGAGAAACGAAAATACGGATGGGTAGATTGTTGGAGGTTGTTGCTACGAAACTTAACTTGCCAGTTAAACAACCCTTGGGACTATTGATGAAGAATGGAGGCGCAAGCAGTGAGCCGGCTAGTCCAGGCAAGAGTGGACTAAGTGAGGAGATGGTTAGGGTGGTTATTGGGGAAGACTGCGGGGTGGTATGTGATGGGAAGGTGGTTGATTTGAATGGGGCTACAGATGAGAATTCTAGTATCGGTGGTCAAGGGAGTGGTAAAAAGAGGAGAATAGGAGATGGGATTGCGCTTACGGCAAATATGAATGTAGGCCCTGGAGCAATGAAAGATGAAAGCTGGATTGTGAAATCCGGACAGTGGAGGCTGAGGGTTCAAAATCATGGGGTTGGTGTGCAAGGAGCGAGGATGGGAGTGGGAGTAGGGGGACAGGCTTTGGCGAATGGAAAGGCGGAGTGGGAATGTGTGTTGGTAGCTGTGAGATTGGATGCTGTTAGTGGGGAAAGGGGGAGAAATCTGAGTAGAGGGTTTCTGGGTGAGTGAAGCGTGTGGCGGGGTGTGATTCAGAGAGTGGAGGGAATAGGAAAAATGGAGAGAGAAGAGATCTCGAAATTTAGGGATGGTAATTTCGGGTTGGGGGTTGGTGTATAGAATAAAGGGAAAATTAAGATGGCTGTGGATTATTTTTTACAGTGCTGTGAAAGTAAATCCGGTATAGGTGTGGTATTATCTTCGTTTTGTTTACCGTCTTCGAGGATGAATGGATGTTTGATTTGACTTTACGAAATGCATCGCCAGATGTGAGTATAGAAGTATGGTACTAGTCTTGTAGAAGTGATATGAGTGTTTGGATTGGATCTCACTCGCGACAGAGGAGACTTGGTGTTTTGATTGGAACACTGGTATTCGAGGTTTGTATCTTTTTGAGTCTGTTGACTCAGTTGTGTGTTAGTGGTATTTTCTTGATAGAGGAAGTTCTTATGTGGCTCTTGCATACTGGATGGAACTTTGGAACAAGGAGTTTTTCGCCGAGGGTGATTTGGAATATGAATGGATGGTGTGATGGGTTTGAGGGTTGGTGTTGGTATTGGTATTGGAGTTGCAGTGATGGAGAATGGACGTGAATGGGAGGGATATGGATGGGAGAGATGTGAATGAGATGGATGTGGATGAGATGGATATGAATGGGAGGGATATGCATGGGAGGAATACAAGCTGAGAGCTGGGAATCTAGGAGTCAGGTCAAGTAGGTCAAGAAGGACGGTGATCAGTCTAGGTGGAGTATTGAAGTTTAAGAGTGTGTGCGAGGGGTGATGGTATCAATAGGTTTTCGTTATTTGAGGTGTTAACCAGGTATTGTGGTGGATTCTGTAGGATGCTACATGTCAAATGTACGGGTGAGGTACGGGTGAAGGGGAACTGAGCTCTTTGGTGAACATCACAATGAGCTGAAGAATAGAATGACAAGGTTTACGAATCTAGAAAATGACTCTCCCGTGAGTAATTTGACCACGAATGGAAGTTAATGTGTGAATCCCGATTCTTTGATGATGGCTATTGGGGCTGTGACTTGCGGTGTGAGATGGGTCAAGAGTAATGCTGAAAACGAGTATCAGAGTTGAATTTGTCGGCTGAGAAAAATCTCGGATAAAGTTGCTTCGCGGATCTTGTGTTACGGGAGGTTGGATCATCACACGTTGTCGAACTGATGCATTATATATTGATCAAGGAAACCCTGGGATTATGAACTCTTTTTTCTTTCCTTTTTCTCTTCCTTTTGCGACCGGAACCACTGAAGCGTTCTGGGGTGTATCATGTGATAAGGGTTCAAAAAACAATCAGTCTGTTGCAACATAGAAGTTCTTCTTTATATCATTCTCATGTCTCTGGGCAATTAAGCACTTGCTTTGCGAGATGGCATATAAGATCCTAATTAACATCAATAACCAACCTGCCGGTACGGAGTGTTAGTTGACTATTGCTCAGCACATTGTTATTTTAGGGCAATAAAAACTTATAGATGTCGATTAACAGCCATTGAAACTTTGAAAGGAGAGCTACCCCCACAATCGAGATTGAATGTAAGATCTCATTGTTGGATGCTGGCTCCTTCCTTCCGTGTGCTAGTAGATGATGGGGTCTAGTGTCAACCCGCGAATAGCTCGGTGCTCAGATAAAACTCGTATACAAGAGGGATAAAAGCGAGCGACGAGAACAAACGAGAGAACAACTTGGAAGCATTCGCTCGAGCGCTGGAAAATGGATTATAGTTGTTGTTAGACTGGGACGGACTTGATTTTCTTGGCGCACGGGTGATGGGTAAAACACGAGACCGCAATTATTATCTACTCGCGCAAAGTAAAATCGATAGAAACTCAATAAGTATTTTTAACAATAATGACGGCATGCTTCGATATCAATTGGCGCGTAACACAAAGATTGGCAGCGAACGCAGTACAAAAGACATCGAGAAGCAATCAAGGTTTCTAACACCTCCACACGCACTTTAAAACATATTAAAAAAGTAACCAAGGTGTCTGATGTGCAAGCGTGACACGTGACTAGCGTTGGAGCACTTCATCTAATGCCATCCAATCACATACGATACCATCCATCTGACAAAGAACGAAATATGTCATTCATTTCACTTAGACCAGTCATGCAGATAAGACTACTGCACGCCCAGCCACTATGATAGGTAGTCTCTGCAATAGCACACATGGGTACTTGGAAGCCGCAATACGATGCACAATAATACCTCCATTACTCGTAGATGCTGAATATGACGGCTCCTTTGCCTAGATTTGAGTAGCCTCTAACTTCTCCCCAAAAGGTAGACAGTAGTCGAATTCTAGATACAGGTACAGTAACCGTGCACAGCTATTTGCCGAAACACAAAAAACGCGTCAATTTAGTTTATTCTTTTCTACGACAATTAATTGATTTATTTAATTATATTATAATAATATATTCCCTTAAATCAAATCGATTATAATAATGTATCTTATATTTATTTTGATTTATATATATATACAGAAAAATAACAGAAAAGGTAAAAGCAGATGTACGACCTACTACTATTATAAGAAAGCTCGGGATTCCCCTAACTATTGTTTTTTATATTATTATAAAGAATTAAGTACTATCAATTGTATTTGATATTAGCTGGTATATTATGTGTATATTATGAGATCATATAAATTTAGTTATAGTAAACTAAATTCGGTACCTTTTAGGATTGAATTCAGTTTTATAAAGAATCTAAAAACATTTATATATATAGCTTAGAGTATTTTAAGTGTAAGGGTAATCAGATTAACTTTCTTCTTCTTGTAATACTCTGTGATTCATTATAATTATCAAAATAGATATAATATATAACAAGGGAATTATTCTATCTGAAGCTATTAAAGGTATATTACATATAAATTGAAATAAATAAATACTATTATAATATCTAAGATTATAATCTAAATCGATTTATCAAAAGATATTAATAGCTTATAGGCTTGAATGTAAGAGGGATATCATCAAGAGGATTCTTAAAAAATATAGAATAATTAATTAAAAAACTAAAAAGAGATTTAAATTTATAGAAGAATATACTATTAATATAACACTTTCTCTTAGAAGAACTATAAGAGCATGGTATAATTTATTCTTAGAATCTATAATTATCACGTCGTATAGTATAGTCGCGTTCGATCGGGCTAGTACAGTTACTAAGCGCCGAGCCGATTATATATATAACTTTATAGAACACTCTCTTCGATCTATAGCTTTTAATTCTAAGGTTGATCTCTAAACACTTATTAGGTTTATTATATTATTAAAAGCTTTTCCAAATAAGAAATGAAATAATATTTACATATACTTACAAATAAAGCTCTTATATATACTCTGTTTACTCCTATCTAAGTACATCACTTTTGCTTTCTTGCTTGTATATAGATTTTCTTAATATTAATCAAAAAAAAAAAAATTCTTATTCTTAATTTTTTAGCTATAGATTATGATTCGATAAACCTTGCAATTGCAGAGCTTTGTAGCGAAGTGATTCGTTAGTGGAATGAAATCTTGTTTTTACACTCTCTAATCCTTGAATACATTTTTATCGTTTATATTCCTTCTCAATCGAAACTCTCTCTCCCTGATCCCGAAAAGTTTAATAGTAATTTCTAGAAATTTGATATATAGTTATCTTCAATTTAGGCGAAACTATAAATAGATGGCACTACAATTAACAATTCTATGGCTCAATTTTATTATATTTATTTCAATCTCGAATCTCACATACAAGCTATAATATTACCTCAACTTTTTTCTCTTAATCAAAATGTTTTTTTAGATTATACAACAATCCTAAATCAACTTATATATATTTATAATAATTTGAATAAAATATAGGAAGTCAAAGATAAATTATTTATTCTTAAATAAGAAACCGATTTTCTATATATTTATATTGCGAAGTTTGAAAGAATTCTTTATAAAGCTAAAGATCAGAATTGATCCGATTCGAATAAGATTTCAGTCTTTTGTAATAGATTTAATACTATTCTTAGAAATCATCTTTCTTAATAGCTTTCTTTTCCCTACTCTTATCCTAACTTTGTTCAGATTATATAACAACTAGCTATATATATAGTAAATGGATTTCCTATATTATCTTACTTTAGTAAACCTAGAGTCTCATATATATTGTAGAATTCATTTCACTCTCAAAACTATAATTCAATGAACATTAGTAATCTCAATATTATTAATGCTTTTGGTTTTTTTGATGCCCTATTGGATAAATCTGATTGTATTTTGATTCCACTCTGTATTTGTGTGCTTGAGTTTTCTCCTACTGAAAGAACTCTTTTATATAAACAAAATAAGTGTGTGCAATGTGGAAATGCTTTTTATTAGATATAAACCTATTCGCTTGATTTGTATCAAGGTATTCAAAATCGAAAAGAATCTGTACCAACTATCACATTGACAACTAACTCAGAATATAATAATAATAATAAAAAAGATTGTCACCGCAGAACACAATTAGTCATCTGAATGAATCCCGGGGACGCCAAGAGCCGGAGCTTCAATATACATTAGAAAGTTGGTAATAGTAAATCTTAAATCTAAAGACTACTGGCTTGGTCTATAATAAGCCTATAGTCTATAATTTAACAAAGAATAAGGATAATAGGGATATATAATATCAATACTAAAATAAAGTAAGATATAAAAGACTAAATATATCCTGGATTAATTAGGGCATAAGATTAGTTTTGATCAGATTCTAATATATTATTATATAACCCCTTACTCATCAGCCCAATGTATTTCCGGCATATTCCCTACTACTGAACCCTGACAAAGATTTAAAAGAAATAATCAATAACTGATATTTTGAAGATCGCTTGAAAAAGGCGTAGGGCATAGTGGATACGTATTCATTGGCTATAATACAATCTGCATATCAGATATTTTTATTAAAAGAAGAAGATTAGTAATCATTTTTTATACTTAAATCATTCATTTAAAGCAAGTTCGGAACGAACTCTAACAGAAGGGGGGGATAGTGTCACGCCGCATAGTATAGTCGCGTCCGATCGGGCTAGTACGGTTACTAAGCGCCGAGCCGATTATATATATAGCTTTATAGAACACTCTCTTCGATCTATAGCTTTTAATTCTAAAGTTGATCTCTGAACGCTTGTTGGGTTTGTTACACTATCCCTTTTCTCTACCAAAGGCGTTACATTAACAGTGATATTTCTATAGTATATATAAAGGCTTACTCTATGACCCTACCACCTTCTACTCTTTTACACTAATTGACTATTGTTTTAATGATATTATTTCAATAATATTTATATCTTTTAAAGAACTATAACTAATTTAGAATTTATAAATTATATATATAAATTTACACATAT
>PQXN01000480.1:0-17853 GCA_004786275.1 Botryotinia convoluta
CCTTTCACCCAAATTTCCCCCTCCCTCCCTCCCTCCCACAAAATACAATCAGTAACCAGCAATCAGCAAGTATATAAGCCAAAACTAGGTAGGAATTCTCAAGAATATTTCATCTCGTTTCAATCATTTGACTTTCTTTTAATTTATTTCAATTATCAACATCATTATTTCTATTTCTATTTCTCATACATCATAAATACTCATCATATATCATATACATACATCATATCTAATCTAAATCTAAATCTAAATCTAAATCTAAATCTAATTCCAAATCTAAACCTCATAATCATACTATCTATAACACAACATAACATAACACAACCCAACCCAACATACTACACTACACTACACTACAATATACTCAAACTTACAAAGAATACAAAACATATATAAAACAAACCATCATATAATAGATAAATATAAAATATAAATTTCCTAAAGCTTTAAAAAGCCAACAATATGACATTTGTACCTCCTAATCTCCCATCCAAAGACCTAGAAATACCCAAGTTTCTTGATATCATCCCAAGTACACACAAAAATCGCCTCGCCCCAGCCAAAAGTATATGATAATGACATTGGATCGAATTACATCAAGAACGCAATGTAAAAATATGCAAAACCGCATATATCCATCATGTACTTTAAAATCGCTCCAAAAACACAAGCCCAAAATACCCAACACCAGCTACAAGTTACGCTCACCCATACAAAGAGATAGCGCGCTCGACTTTGTTCAACACACCCAACCAACACCATGGATCCATAATATCAAAGAGATTGAGATGAAATCTTTGTGTCCGACCCATGTTACCCACCGAAATTCAAACACCGGTATGCCTTTCTCCATGATTGACAAGAAAAAAGGAAATCGTTCTATGTAACTTTGAAAGATATATCTTTTTGTTTTCGTAGACCATATGAAGTCGCCGCTTCATGTTTCCCACCCATTAAATAAAATGCTTATCCCAGAAACACCGTCGCAAAAGATATGCATATACGCTCAAAAATCAAAAACCCCCGCTATAGTGGGAAAACACCATCTCCTTATTTAAGCAAAGGTATCGATATCTTGATGTAAGAGCGCCCATTAAACCATCTCAAGGAATATATGAAGAGGGGAAAGTGTCGGATGAATATACAAGAGGATTCATTGAGGTTGTTATTTGTTATGTGCCGTCATCCATTGGGAAGATCGATGTCGAAGAGAGGGGTAACCCACCAGAAGGAAGAGATTGATTAAGAATGCATAACACAGATTAAAGCGAAGTTAAGAAAACCAAATTTGCTAATGGGTGAAAACAGAAGCAGTAAAAGGTCTAATAAAATCGGACTGGAACTCTGGTTGATTGTTGATGTTGTTGCATTCTGGCGGGTGATACCGAAGTAGGTGGGCTCGACATTAACCCTCCGTCATTTGGATTCACGATGGGAATAGCGTTTCTCCCAATACGTGTAGCTGAAGGTTGATGAATCTTTAATGCTGAAACGTTGAAACCGGATTGAACAAATGAATGAGAGTTGGAGTTTAAGGAAAAGTTTGTATCAGGAGATAAGTTTATCGATACTTGTGTCGATGGAGGTGAGTTTGTAGGTGAACCACTTGCCAAAGAAGAACGATCAGAACCACCATTAATTGATACCATATCTTCTTCGGTCAAGAGGTTGGGACAGAATTCGGCGTCATCTTCTAAATCGAATGATCTTGCGTACTCGAATGTTCGACGGTAACTCATCAACACAGCGGCTTCCTCTTCACGTTTCGCGATCTTTTGATGTTGTTTGGTTTGTTGAATGGAATTTGGTGGTTGACGGGTATTTCGGTTCCTTCGATTATGTACCGAACCATTTTGAGCATTGGAAGGAATCGTATGCTGTTGATGAGCGTTGAAGTGTTGATAGTAAGAAGACATTATCGGCTCATGTATGTTGGAGGCGGATAATGTAAGAGTGGGTGGTAAGATGTTGTGTGTGTTTTGTGATTTTGTTGTGCTGTGTTGTGTTATGCTTGGAGTGGAAAAGTGACCCGACCGGTAAGGCTTTGTGATGAGCAACAAAGGAATTTGACAGGATTTTTTGTTGGGCGGGGATGTTGATGGCTATAATAGGATGGATGATGGAATAAAGATAAAAACAGATGAATTGAATCGATGAGATATATTTGAAGATTGATCAAGGGTTTATTGATATTGATATTAATATTTTAATCGATTGATATTTATTTTTTTGCTTGTTCCGAGTGAGGTTTGTGTGTGGAAGAAGGTTAAGAAGGGATTTGTGAATGAATTCCCGATAGAAATGAGAATGAGAATGTAAAATGTAAAATGTGGGAGAACAAGTAGGTTTACATGATGGCTGGGGAGGGGAAAGAAGCAGTACCTTAGTACCTTAGTGGCGAAATTGAAATGGGAAGTCACACTAATTGATTAAGCTAAACCTAAAGATGTTTAGGATTGTTGATGTAAAATGAGGGTTTGAGGGTTTGATTGGTTGTAGAAGCGAGATGTGGACATCATTAACTCCTTTAGTCATAGTCTTGAGAAGGAATTGGTGTAATGGCGGTTTAAGCCGTAAGAAATTGGAATGGTCTCCGTACTAATAGTTTACACGTTCTAACCCGTTTGAGACTAAACCTTTGTTCCGAGCATATCATGCCACAAGGTTGCCATTGCCATATCATACCTTGGGTGGACTAAACTCTGCCACTTTGCCATTCTGCCATTCTGCCACTCTGCCACAGCATCTAACAAGGGCCACCCACACACACCAAGACCATTCTAACTCAGGACTCAAAAGCTTCTCTTCCACCATTCACATGGCTCAAAGTCAAGCACCTGCATGACAAGTTTGCATTGATAAGATGATCTCAAAAGGACTAGATCAACAACAACACAACACAACACAACAAGCCCTAAGTATCTACAGTTTCTGACTTTCCCACATTATTACTATAGTCGGATAGATTGAAACGGAACGGAGGATTTTAAAAGGGAATCTAAGAAGCGTCAACGAATAGAAATGAACCTTAAGGGGAGTTTTACTTTCTCATCTGATACCGAGTGTCCATCTAATAAACAGTATTCATTCAATACAAAATAATCATCCATTTCAGCGTAGGTCCTCATTCAATAGAGCACTCATCTAATAAAGAGTACTCATTCAATAACTAATCATCCTCTCCAAAATCATCTCATTAGATAAATTCCCACTTCCGAAATACACAGCCATACCTCATATCCATCTCTTCCCAACCCAAATCGCCTGAAATGAAATCCCATAAAATTCCATATTTATTTAATATTAATCCACCGATCCATAATAGTCCGTCCCTAGTCCATAGTCCATCCATACATACCTACCTAAGCATTCAAGCCTCGAAATGGAAATGGATATGGAAATGGAAATGGAAATGGAAATCGAATACATACATATATTGAATTCTCCAAAATCGAAATTGAATACTCCATACCTCCATCTCCATCTCCATATCTCCGTACCTACCTAGTATTTAATTGTCCATTACAGATCAGATTACCCGTACTCCGTAAGGTTAATTAATATGTAGAAATCCAAAAATAGATGGACAGATGGACAGATGAATGAATTTCCTCGGAATACTCGATGCAGAACAGTGTGAAGGATGGTACATACTCCGTTTATACTTACATTACCTATTAGATAGATATATACAAAATAAATACATACAACCATAAAGTCCTGCATCTAAAAACTCCGTACAAATGAAAATACCACCTACCTACCTACCTACCACCAGAAAAAGGTTATTATTCCTTTTTTTCATCTACCGCACCGCTACCCACACACACAACTCTATCTATCTCGCTTCTCCATTAAGCCCATGTATGTTCTTTCATATACTCTGTACTCCGGATTGCATACCATGCTATTCGAGATGAAATGAGACGAGATGAGATGAGCGGACGATACTTTACTTTACTTTACTTGACTTTCCTTTTCTTTACTCTGCTCCCCTCCCCTCCCCTCTTCCACCTACCTACCCACCAATCCAAGCTCAACCCATTCATCTCCCATCCCCAAAACCCAAAACCCAACCACACAATCCCCTACAAAACTACAAAGCCACAAAACAAGCCAAGACCAAGAAAAGAACGAATGCTTAAAATCTGGAACACTCCAGGATCATATCACTCACACACACACACTCTCTCTCTCTCCCGTTCTCCGTTCCAGACTCTTAGGTACCTATGTATCTCTCCGTATGCACAGCACAAACCAATCTACAATACTACACTACGAGACTACCTAGATACCACACCAATACCAATACCAATGCGATACTGACTAGGTATGTAATAGTTTCCCCATGGCCTTGAAATGAATGATTGGATATCATACATCGCCTTCCCCAAAAATAAATAAGAAATAAGAAATTACAGTATATGTATGATTAACCGCCGTCAGCGCAGAAGCGTTAAATTTTATGCACAATGCGAATACCAATGAAAACCAATACCAATGCCTGTAAAATTCAAAGGTAAATAAGTAGTAGGTAGGTTATGCCATACAACTGGTACCGTACGTACAGTACAGATATGTACCCCGTATGTATGTAAGCAGCCTGTTAAACCCTCCTCTCTTCTCTTCCTCATCGAACTCCATCCAGATTCCCAGTATCCATCCCAGTATCCTGCACCATATCATACACAAGACGTTTCATCCACAACATACGGACCTGGTACAGCACGACCGTATCGTATCGTATCGAATCGAATCACTGAGTGAGGTTTATTGGTAAATAATTCTTTTCCTCTCTCTCTCTCTCTCTCTCACACACTTCCGAGTCAATTCTCAATCCTGGGGGTTTAATCAATCATACATTTATACTATCATAGCATGTACTATATATACATACATGTTATACTATTCTCGCCATTCTTGCTATATACAAATACTATATGTCCTTGAAATAAAAGACCCTGATAATCATAATTCTCTACCCTATTTTCAGTATAGTATAGTATATAGTATAGTAAGTATAGTATGCCACAAAACGAACTCGCATTCGCATTCGCACTCACATCCACCCACACACTCATTTCCTTTCCTTTCTTTTTTGAGGGGGATATCCGTTTTATGTACCGTACATACCGACCGTATTTATGATTTCTTTTGTTTAATGATAGAGACGGTTAGACAGTTAGACAGTTAGATAGATAGATAGATACCTAGCCACCACTATAAACAGTTACCTGAGTCGTGCTGGTAATTAATAAGATGATTGATTGATTAAACCAGATGCTTGAAATGCTTGAAATGCTTAACTCGCACCCTTGAATTCCGAGAGAAATCTCCATGCCAGTCTTTCTTGATGTTGAGTGCAGGGAGATATTTAAACGGAAAACTCTAAAATCTATAGAGGTATCGATGGAGGTAAGAGATGAAATGCGTACTGTACAACGGGATGCGGAAAATAAAGAAATGAAGAAATCCGTGTATGATTTAGAGATACCTGGTTGTTTCTAAATTAATCCTTCCTCAAAATAGGGTTTCTACAAGACTACAACTACAACTACCACTTCAAATTCATCCCCTACAAATACAATACACACTAACAGGTCGGATACTCCGCGAACTTCAAATCATACCTAGCTACCGATAATATACCACTAGGTAGGTACGAACAGATCC
Source organism: Botryotinia convoluta (assembly GCA_004786275.1). NCBI lineage: Eukaryota > Fungi > Ascomycota > Leotiomycetes > Helotiales > Sclerotiniaceae > Botryotinia > Botryotinia convoluta. Next base: position 5,674 of record PQXN01000480.1, read on the forward strand.
TAGGGATTGCGTACGTATTTCTATAGTATATTTATTATTCATTCAGTTAATACATACTCGTACGGCCAGAAAGGATGTAACTAATGTCTTAAGAAAATTAAAGCACTGTAAGAAAGGTTTCTAATACTTGAAAGAAATATAAATCATTAATATTTGTACTTAAAACAATAAGACTTTAATTTAATATCATTCATTCATTCATTTCCGTTCCGTTTTCAAGGGTTTCAGAGGAGAGGAGAGGGGGAGGGGGAGGGGTATTCATAAAATGAACATCTTATCGAGACACGAACCAGTATGAGGGTATGCTTGCTATACGCATAATGATATATATATACCTACTCGTCCCATCTCATCCCATCCCATTCCATCCCAACACACACACATACAATCTTCGCACCCTCTATCTTCATACCCTCTATCTATACCCAAGATACACCTGAATATTTCAAAACAACAACACAACAAGAACCGAAGATACAATAATCCATATACAAAATACACATCCCCTCAACTTCAAAACCAAACTCTGAAATCCCAATACCAGATTCCAGAAATACAAAACTACAAGTATATACTCCGTACAATAACTATTGCCAGCTTAGAAAATCTAGATGGGTGGGATTTGGATGTGTGATATGTATGATATGATGTAGTAAATACTATATGCGAGTGATTTTTAGATACCTACCTACCTACCCAAGTAGGTTTAGAACAAGCCCAAGTCCAAACCCTCCGATCACGAGAATAAAAAAGCGAGGTTGAAAAGGAGTTACAAGTAAGTATAAACGAGTACCTAATACATTACAGAACGAGGACTCATCAACAATACGATAATCGAGTCTATCCTCGCTCGACGAAATTCTCACAACGCCATACACACATACACACAAAATGAATAAAAACAAAAACTTTTCCCAAGTATTTCATGAATATTGTATTATATTTTCTGTCTCCAGTCTCCAGTCTCTGCTGTCTTTAACACCTTAGACCAATCACCTGTTATCCCCGCCACGTCATACAAAACACACTGTGAATGTCTTCAAAAACATTCAAATCGAATCCTAGTATAATATATTCTTCCCCCGAATTTCGAGACACGTGTCGATAATCAGATCAAATGTGATGTTTGCGACATGGAAATCTCACGATATGGAGATCTATCCAGCAAGGTAGCCAGTAAACTGCTCAACATCCAGTTACCAAATTGGTCAAGTGGAAATTGATGAGAAATTCCGAACAGTGCTAGAGTAGCTGTAATGGATATGCCATGCCATGCAACGTAGTCAGATCAAGCTTGTCCATAGAGTTGATGATAGGTCTTTCTAGTCTCCATAGCAGTTAATTTTGGCCACGTTTCTTCCCTCCGTGTATATCGGGCATGACTTCTTCGAAGATTGTTTGGGTAATTGCTGAGATGAAAGTCCACATTCTTCTGTTTCCATGCTGCCAACAAGAAGAGAATTTATGTTGCTCTAGCTCGAATATCAGAGAGGCTTCATAATTCGGACTGTATGTAACATCCACTCCCCTCTTCCCCTTGCTTCATCGAATAGGATATTTCCGATGCATGCGACTGAATTGCTTCGAAATCTCATCCATTTCGCATCCTATCTCATAAATTTGATTTCATTTATCCAAACCTCGGGCTTTAATAAATCGATTTATTTGTTCCCTTGTCAGCTTTTCATTGTAGTGTTCTTGAGCTTCATAAAATGATATCATTTCTTGCGTGCAATCAACAATCGCTTCGACATCAATAGTACTTTCAGCAAGCCAACTTGCTAATTTTTGTACTTTCGTTTTTCCTCCCTGCCTCTCAGGAGTTCCGCCTTTCGCTTGACCAGCGGTCGTTAATGCAGCTTGTGCGGCACTTGCAATATTGCTAGCCGAGGAACCACTAGCAGATTGAATTCCAGTTGCATTTGGGCGAAGTACGAGCGCTAGAAGAATAGCCATAATAGCAATAGTATGTGGTGCGTAAAATAGAGGTAAATCCGTCATGTAATGATCATTTATAATAGACCAAGCAAGATTGGATTCTTCTGCTGTTAGGGAGAAAGTCCCTTGAAGAGCAGTCAAACTCCTATAAGGATGATGGACAATCATCTGTGAACTCATTTCGGAGATCAAAAAGAATTCACATTCCCCAAGCCTCGAAGTATCATTACTGAAATATTCTATTATCGTCATTAGCGAGTTCGGTGATTGTAATGTCCACGATTGAAGGTACTAGGAAACATACCAGGCCATAATCCTCTACCTTCACTAACCACAAGTCTGATATGATGTGGACATTCTTCCATTTTACATGCCAAATATACTGCTGTTGCCAGAACTAAATATGGGTTCGTTTTCCGAATTTCGACCTTTGAGTAAAATCGACGAATGTATAATTGTGCCGTGGCCATTGCTTGCTGTCGCACACCGAGACGTTTTCCAAGTCGAGTCATTTCTGCATTGAAACATCAATCATTTATCCCTCCAAGTAATCTGCAACGGTTCATACGTTGATTAAAATATATGCTCAAGTGTCTGAGTTGTGGCAGAGGATATGCTTGTACAAGAGCTTGATCTTCATCTTCAAGTTTGGATCGTAAATCCTCCAATTGTTCTCGTGTGAATTGCCAGTGTTTTCGTTGACTTGACTATTGAAAGATTAGCTTCTAGCCTAAGGATGATTCTTCAACAAATGTAACTTACTTCCCAGTAGTTGGCAGCCATCGCAGATAGCTTGAAGGCAAAACGATTTATCTGCTGATACTTCGAACTTGATATCTCCAAAAGAGTCAAAGAAGAGGCACTAACCTATGCCAAAGCTCAATTAAATCTACAGAAATCACAATTTGTTCACTTTCTTTAAAGGTAATCCTTCAAGAATATATCTTGATCAATGTGGAATGAAAAACCGCCCGTTCACTGGATATTTGAATATGAATGAGGATGAGGATACAACTCTCACGAGGCCGAGACTTACGATAGCTCCAAGGCTGACAAGGCTGGCTGTCGACGATTAAGGATCTACATCGGGAACCCTGCCCCCACTACGGTAGTGTAATACAACCAATCAAGCATTTCTCATTGGTCAAGCTTAATCTTTTGACGGAATCTTGGAAGTTTGCGCTCTGAATTATTATTGAAACCTCACTTCTATGCTGCCTCACTTCGCATTAAAAACTTTGATATGGTATGAAAGTTGAAGAAGAATATGCTCGCTCGTTCGCATCGATGATAACCATATATCCTCAAATTTTGATCAGTTCATTGATCAATTACTATACGATATGATTGCGAAATCATAACCCCACGGCCGCAACTTAACAAAGATATCATGAAGCTATCAAAAGTAGCCGCAGTAGCAGAAACCCAGAATGCTCGCGATGAGAGGGTTGAGCAGTTATGGAGAAAATTAGATAAAAATCAGAAAGGGGAGATTAATTTGCAAGAGCTTCAAAAGGGGCTGCGGAAGATTGATCACCCATTGAAGAATGCCGGTGATATGCTAAGAGATGCAGTAAAGGCTATGGATAAAAATGGAGATGAAGTTATTCAATATGATGGTATGGACCTTCAAGAAAATCTATACCCAATATCACTCCGTCGGCTTGCAGCTTCATATATCCTTACTAATTCTCTCATCCTCCAGAATTTCGAACTTTCGTCGAGAAAACCGAAAAAGAGTTATTCGTCCTCTTCCAAGGCATTGATAGGGATAATGATAATAGATTGGATAAAGATGAATTGCAAGTTGCATTCAAGAAAGCTGGACTTACTATTTCGAAATCTAAATTAGACCTATTCTTCGAAGAGGTTGATATGAATCATGATGTTTGTACCAAAATCACCGTCTTGAAAATCTACCATTGACCATTCTCTAACTTTACTTCAAGGGATTTATAACATTCGATGAATGGAGGTTAGTACTATCACTTCTTTTATGTCGAGTGAATGAACCATACCAGATGATGTTGATCTCTTACCAAACTTTCATTCTGTATGGTTGCTATGTAGCCGCTAAAAAACCCGGCGAACCGTTGAAACTACCTAGTACTGGTAGCCATACTATGACCATATATTTTCTAAACTTCAAATTCATTGACTCATCTGAAAGTTAATCTGTCCTAATTAATGTTCTTTTTAGAAACTTCTTACTATTTTTACCCACTACAGCTTCTACCCAACCTTTGAAGGCCGTACTGTCATATTATCAGTCTGCAGTAGCTGTGAACGCCGAGGGCGATACTTCAATTCGAGAAGACACACTCGAAGGCTTAGGTACCAAAACAAATTTTCTTAAGCTTCTTTTTGGGGCAGTTATTAGTATCGCAGAATCGCATCGTGGCCGAACTCCTACAATTCAAATTGAAGAAGCACCTTCACCCACTTCTTCTCACAACCAAACCGCAAACATGGCCCTTACAAATGTACAAGCGATCAGTTCTATTGACTCTGTTGATGATGTATATGACCACATTGTCGACCCACTTCATCCACGTACTGAAACCATGGTCAATGTTATGAGGAGACGTCGGCCAGAGCTAACCCACGAAGTTCCTAAAAAGTTAGAGTCATCAGAGAGATCAAGACTGACGGAGATATTACCTGATCCAGGCTACTTCGCGGCGGGTGCTATCGCCGGAATTTTCTCTCGTACAGCAACAGCTCCCATAGATCGATTGAAAGTTTACCTCATCGCCAATGTCTCTGCAAAAAGTGCACCTCTCGAAGCTGCGAAGCAGGGAAACCCGGCTGCAGCTGTTAAAATGGCTGGACAACCTATAATCCTTGCTATCAAGGAGCTTTGGAAAGTAGGCGGTATGCGTAGCTTATTCGCTGGTATGTTTATTCTAAAGTTTATTCTTACCACAAACTGACAAATAAATAGGTAATGGCTTAAATGTCATTAAAGTTATGCCTGAAAGTGCTATCAAATTTGGCTCCTTTGAAGCTGCGAAAAAACACCTGGCTCAATTGGAAGGACATGGTAATTCTAAGAAGATTAACCCTTATTCAAAGTTTGTTGCTGGTGGTTTCGCTGGAATAATGTCTCAGTAAGTACTTATATTCAAGTCACATGAAATAACTACTAATTCTTGATCGCAGATTGGTTGTCTATCCGATTGATACCTTAAAGTTCCGGTGAGATGCCCTTCCTACCCCTTATAATCTGAATATTGAACTCATTCGTGTCTAGAATGCAATGTGAAACTGTTGCTGGTGGCCTTCGTGGAAATGCCCTTATTGCCGCCACTGCGAAACAAATGTATAAACAAGGTGGAATTCCATTCGCATACAGAGGTTTGACAATGGGGTTGGTTGGCATGTTCCCCTATTCCGCTATTGATCTTGCTACGTTTGAAACTTTAAAGGGGTACGTGGCACGTCGAAATATGAAGCGCTTTGGATATAGTGAAGCAGATGCCATGCCAGGACCGTTTGCCACAGGCGCCATTGGCGCATTCTCGGGAGCATTCGGCGCAAGCATTGTCTATCCAATCAATCTCCTCCGTACTCGATTACAAGCTCAAGGCACAGTCCTACACCCTCCAACTTATACTGGCATTGTGGATGTTGCACAGAAGACTCTTAAAAATGAAGGATTTCGTGGTTTGTACAAGGGTCTTGCGCCAAATCTATTCAAGGTCGTACCTGCTGTCAGTATCACATACGTCGTCTACGAACAAGCCAAAAAGACTATGGCCTTAAATTAGAAGCGCTCGACATACTCGGCTTACTTGACACACTACTTTGTGTCCGCGTCGCATTCTGAGTTCCACATATTATATCCCGCAGGATTCAGTTGAAGGGGTTCTAGCAAGGGATCGGTTCCACAGTAACAATATCCTGTTATCTAAAAATGACCGAAATCAATAATCGATTATATCAGTCAGGCTCAGGTCTGTATTCCAAAATAACAACAAATTAAAATCCGCAAATCGTTTTCATGTTTCGGTTTTTGTGTCCTACACACCAGTACCCTAACGGCCTTTCCACCTTCCACCATTTGATACCACTGTTGCCGGGCAGCATCTTTAGAACCATACCACATTTTCTTTCCTTTATCAGCGTTAAGAGAACAGATCTGCATAAAACTGGCGTTTAAATTTACATTTTTCTCATTTGTCATCCACAACTCGGCGTTTTAGGGAATGGAGATATACCTATGGATGGTAGGGTTTATGATATATTTGCAGGTATACATTGCAAACTAGAGGTGGTATACTGATTCTGTATGCGCATGGAAGTGGATGGAGAGAAAGGAGCAAGGGGAATAGTAGATTGGTGTCCTAGATTTGTGCATATTGAGTTGGGGTATTGTATCATGGTGATGATACGCAACTCGATCCATTACATATGTATGTATGTATGTATGTAATCATTTAAGGGGAAATTGAGAATGGAAAATCTTACCTACTTATGCATATAATATGATATGATGATTTGTGTGTGTGAATGAGGTGATGTGTTGCGATGTGACGTGATGGTGAACTGGTCGGGAATATCTTGGGATGTGTGTGATGTCGTCAATGAATGTGTGTGTGATGGAAGTTCTGGGATATTGGAGAATCAAGATGAGGATGTACCTAGGTATATGTGTGGATTAGGGAAGGGGGTAAATGAGTGAGTGAGTGAGTGGGGATAAGAAGAGTACACGCTTGCTGGGAAGAGTTGTGGCAGGTTTAGGGGGGATTTAGAGGAGATTTATGAAGGCGAGCATAAGACGGAAGAAAATGGGTGGTAGGGCGGAGTTGGATTATGGATTGTGGGAGATGGATTCTGAGAGGGTAAGTGGTAGGCATGGGGTATGATATATGATATATATTTGGTGGGTTTTTAGGGTTGATGTTGGTGTTGATTTTGGTGTTGGTATTGGGATTATTGGAAGGGGGGAGGGGGAAGGGGTAAATGGAGAAGTGGATGGAATCGGGGATTGAAGTTGATTTAGACTTAGAATTAGTCTTTAAATTCAGATTCGAATATAAAATTAGATTCAAAGATAAACAATCTGAAAGAAAATATAGAACTCGAAATTACAATTATAGAATCAGAGTAAAGAAGAAGAAGAAGAAAACAAGATCGAGACAAGAAAGGGGTAAAAAGTACATAAGCGGATTTTACTATACGAGCTCGAGACGAGCTACCTAGGTAGTTATCACAGATATATTATATACTATCCCTCATCCATCATACATAGTTTCCACACAAATTCTCATATAACGCAATGTATATCGATATCAACATGAACGTCTTAAGTTAGTAAGTAAAAAGATCTGAATTCTGAGATGAATGTAAAGTAAATGTATATATTGAACAAGATCTTGCTAGGCTACTTATCAACCAAACGCCCCAGCTCCGAAATATCATGTGAGGATTTTCTTAATTGTGGATGGATGTCTCTGGTAGGTAGGTAGAAGACGGGTAGCCATCCAATCCAAGCTAAGCTAAGCTAGTTGTTGATGAGAATTCATGAGCGACAGGTGAAGTTTTCTATAGTGAACTTGTCGTCCTCATCTTCTTCTTATTCCACTCACCCATGCTTTCCCTTGTACTCCTTACTCCAATTCCTGCGCCTCTGTAATCATCACATTGCCTCCCATAGTCTGTCTGTCAAGGTTTGAAGTTTATTCAATGCCGAGAACGCCTTTCCTCCACCCTACCGTCATTCATATTCGGAATCTACTTTAAAATAATGATTAACAAGACTAATATAATGATCAAAATCAGAATAATAGTCATCTGCATATTATCCTTCGCTTTCCTTGCCACAGTCCCCAAATTCTTTCGCGCTTTATCCAGTCTACTCTGATGACGATCCACATGTCTATCCACTTCATCTAACATCTGTACATGTTCATCTAACTCATCACCGATTTGTATACTCAGTTCTCTCTGTCGACCAATACTTTCTCCAAGTCTATCAAGCGCCTCGTCTTGTTCAGCAAGCACTTGAGAATGATAAGCGTGTATTTGTTGGTTGTCGAGATGGCTTTGATCTGGGGGACCGGAGGGGTCATCGCGGTAAGGAAAGAGCGCGGCGCGGGCGGGATCGGATGCTTCTTGGATGGAGGGAGAGTCGCTGAATCGAACGGATTTTGGGGATGGAGCAACGGCGGAATTTCGGAGAGATTTTTTGAGGAAGGAGGAGGAGGATCCTACGCGGGGACGTTCGGTTGCTCGGGCAAAATCGTTGGAGAGGGAGGGGTCATTGGGGTGTGAGAGAGTGGATGAAGTGCTAGCGGTGGGATGACCGAGGAATTGAGAGGCTAGGTCGTCATATTGTGTTCGGAGGGTGTGTTCGGTTTCATGGAGGGTAAGGGATTGACTAGCAGACTGTTAGTTGTGCGAAATCAAAATATATAATGCGCTGCGCAAGAGATATGTGATGCGCGAATGTAGCTCCGAGATGGACATATATGAAAGGAAATTGCCGGAATTATCTGATACGCCATTCAAGAGATAGATCTAACATACGATGTCTCTCCTGCTTCTTCTAATCGTATCCTTTCATTCGTTATATTCTCCAAACCTTCCCGTAAAGATTCCAACGACCGTGAAATATGACCATCTTGAGATGTAGGTTCCAAATTCAGGGAAATAGCACGTTGTCTTTCCAGTAAAGATAGTTTTATATGATCCGCAAGTAGAAAGTATTGATTGGGATTGGTTGACATGATCGCGACCTAGATAGTATCAAGATATACGAGCTCCGGAAAGCCGCAGAGTGTAGGAATTGAGGATGAGATCAAGGGGAAGCAATGGTAGTGAAAGTATCAAATATTGAAATTAAAAGAAGGTTTATGTTGAATCATTCGATTGTTATTATATTTATTGGTATAATTGACGTTTGTCTGGTTTGCAATACTTGAATGCTCTGGGTAAGTTGTAAGCCAACCTTTTCATGGAATTGGATTACTTGGCCAGTCTTATGGTCTTATCAAACATTATCAGTAATAAGTGGTAGCCCGAGGTTTCCTTCCCATGATAGTATATCCGATCCGAAAGGTTACCATATTGAGCACGTGAGGGAATTATAGGTTTAACATTGAGACCAGAGACGCAAATTCGCATCTTCAACCACCATCACCACCACAATAACAATAACGAACTGTGATAAAAGGTTCTCACCAGCCGCTTTCACGTACGTCTATTCAAAAAGTGGTATTGGGATTTATCATAAATATCTTTGTTTTTGCAAGACTTCTTTTCTTCTCTTTCCTTTCTTTAATCCAAGCCTTATTTCGAAAGTACATTACTCTGTAATCAATAAATTCCATATCTTCGACAATTCCCATTTCCAATAACTCACGTGGTCCAATATTGTTGTCATTTTCATCAAAAGATCAGAGATAACTTTTTTTAATGCTTTCAATTCCAAAGGAACCTTCCTGGCCTCAATTTCATCCATAATACTTTAAAGTTTAATAGAGATTTGCGTTGCTTTTTGATTAATTCTCGATTGATCAATTAATTCATTTGGTCGTCTCCATAGCTGAGTCAACATGCCTCCACCGAATACTCCAACAAATGGAGCTGCTACACCTGTCTCACACATTTCTCGACCAAACACTCCGCCCAACAATATCTTTATTTTTGAAGGTTACGATCCTGCTACAACTCACATTGGCTTTGCTTACTATCCACCTCAATCGGAAGTTACACAACCGGTTCTTCACGTTCCAAATAATACCCCAGCTTCCAGTATTCATTCTTCACCCGAAAACTCCTACTATTCACGACCTCGCCGTCCAACTTTACTAGATCGAGGAGTTATGGAAGTCATCGGAGAAGAAGAACGGGATCGACGCGATGAAGATACTATCGATTATCGTGCGGTTGAATACGTAAATACTCCCGATCAAAACCTCATATGTCCAATTTGTCGCGTTCCTCTGGTTGACCCAGTCACCATTTATTGCGATCATACTTTCTGTAGAGATTGTATTACTCAAGCTTTGGCTGTTACGGAAAAATGTCCTATGGACCGTTATCCAATTTCACGCAATGATCCACTTCGTCAATCGAATAGAATTATTGTTCAACAAGTCAACGATTTGATGATTGTTTGCCCAAGTTGCGAAACTCATCTCCAAAGATCAAAACTTCGCAACCATCTCGCTATTCATTGTAAAGAAGTTGAAATCGCATGTTTGGATCCTGATTGCAAGCAACTTATCAAGAGACTTCATCAACCAAAGGGTTGTCTTCATTATGATTCTTTCTGTCCTTACTGTGATGAGACTTTGCAGGCGAAGGATATGGAAGAACATTGCGAGTCTAAATGTAACTTCCGTCATGTCAATTGCGGTCAATGTGGAGGAGAGATCTTACGCATCAAGGAGTCAGAACATATTGATACATGTCCAGAAGGCACTGTAAAATGTCAATGGTCAGAGTTTGGTTGCGATCATGAGTGTAAGAGAAAGGACATTGACGATCATAAAAACAAGTGCGAGCTTAGGATATTGGGTCCATGGGCAGCAAAAATGCAAGCCGACAATAAAGTCAAGAGTGAAAAGATTGATCGATTTGAGCGTAAGATTAAGCATCTCGAGAATTGTATTAGTGACAATGGAAATTTCGATCGAGCCGACGCGACGGCCCCTTCTCTTGCAGGATTATCAATGACGGACGATTCCTACGAAACACCTAATACTTATCTTCTCTCAGTCGTTGAGTCTCAACAAAGCAGAATTAATGCTCTTACTGCCAGTATCGCCGAAATGGAAGCTCGTCAAAGCGTTATGCTTTTGAATGAAACTATTCCATTAAAAGATCAAATCGTCGAACTTCGCAATACAATAAGCACACTCAATATGTATGTTCGTTGGCTTTTGAATGTTCGCAGAGGAGAAGGTCAACGACGCAGTTTCGGTAATGGTGCTGGTAGTAGTAGTGGAGGTGGTGCCAGTAGTCCTGATAATAATGGTGGTGCAGGACCAAGTTCTGGTGGTGCTAGTATTGGAAGACGTTTAAGCGATCATATTAGGGAGGGAGGCACGAAACTTTGAGTTTGTGGTGAAGTACGTGAAAGGATGGTTGGACGGGTGGATGGATGAATGGGATAGCGCATTTGGAGTATGGATGAGCAATGATTGATGAGCAAATGACACTGCATTGCATGGATGGGATTGGGATGGCTGGTAGGATTTATGTTTTTTGTGATTTTTATTTCTGATTTTGATTCGATGCGAAAGATATCTGGGTGAATGGAAGGCATACTAATAATTGAGTGGAAATTTTTGATAATAGGAGTTTTTTGGATTTTTGTAATTTTAGGAAGGTGGGGAAGTGTGGGGGAGTGGATACACGAGGATGATGGGCGGGGTGGAATTGGGATGGGGAATATGGTTGGAGGAGGAGGAGGGGGAGGGGGGAGTTGAATAGGCCAGCCATTGGGAGAAATTGATAGAGTGAGGACTTCCAGGCGGAATGACCAAGTCTGCTTGAAGGCCATGTCATGGAAAGTACTTATCTACTTGGGTAGGTAGTATGTACTCCATTTCCATTAGATTAATCGATCTTAATATATGGTATGATGAATGAACGAATGAACGAATGAATGAGTGGATGGATCTTGATTGTGATATATTTAGTCATTATGAAATATGAAATATGAAAAAATATGAAATGCGCGGTGCATATGTAAATGTGTCGGGCTCTTTGAATACGTATGTACTCTGTACTTTGCGGCGTTTTTGAGGGGCTTAGCAAATTTCAAATCATTCCAATGTACTTGAAAAGGAAGATTTTCAGAGATGTATGTATGGATGTACTAGTAGATTAGTATATTGAGTCCAACTGTCAGTTAGTGATAAGTACATGCATATACATATATATGCAGATATGTATGCATATTTCCCAACAGCTCAACATCAATATGTATGTGTATGATTATATGTACGTACATGAAAATTGAATTGAATAGGTGTTCTTTGGTGGGAAAATAATAGTTAGATGGTTAGATGGTTAGACGTATGGATCTTGGGAGGTGTAGATTGTGGGATTGATTGATTGTTGGTTTTGGAGTTGGGGTGTGGGTGTGGGTGAGGGTGTGAGGGGTAAGAGGTGTAAGAGGTGTAAGAGTGCGAGAGTGTGAGAGTGTGAGAGTGTGAGAGTGTGAGAGTGTGAGAGTGTGGAGGATAGGAGATGGGAGATGGAAGATATGAGGAGGAGGAGGAGAGG
>PQXN01000481.1:0-17808 GCA_004786275.1 Botryotinia convoluta
ACATATATATTCGATTTATCCCTTATAGCTAAAACTGACTAAGTTTTCCACTATTATTATAATATCATTATTATTATTTATTTACTAACCTCCAAGAATAATACTGCTCCATATTGCCTCCAATCTCTTTAATCTCAGTTATACGACATTTTACATTTTCCTAAGCAAAAATAATTGGAAACATTTCTTTCGAAATGCAACTTTTCAAATCCTCCTGCAAATCAAATTAAACGAAAAGTTAACAATACCCAAATTCGGTAAAGTTAGTATTTACCTTTGTTATATTGCTGTACTTAGCAATAGCTGATTGGTACTGAAGAAACAGATTACAAATCTGTCCTTCAGGCAAACACTCACATTTATGCTTACCATTAAAACAAAGCAAGCAGCAAGGTTGATTAATCATTTAGTCAGAAATACAATAACAGATACTATCGCCTTTTTCAGAGATGCAGTTGTGAATACAGTCCATATAGATTCAATCGTTCTTTTAAACACATTATTCTTATAACAACACTGACTTTTTGGGTAAACCCTTCTGCAGTGACCGAAACAGATTTCTTGTAACATTCTGCTAAGCGAACATACAACCAAACTGATTCTTCTCAAGCTTATAACAAAGTTGAGCTTTAGAATACCTATTCTTATTCAATAATCCGTCTATATAATCCTTGGCCTTTATCAACTTGTTAGTACATATAATTTCGTAATTGTTAATACCATCTATAAAAAAATCGTATTCCTCTTCTGAATTCTAATGAAGCAGACGATAATATGGATATATGAACTAAGCGATACAAAAATCGATACCCTCAGGATCAATATAATCCTCCAAATCACCTGTAAAGCGTTAGTTAGACAAGCTAACTAAGCCGAAGGAAAGTTGATGGAAGAAATAAACTTATTGCATACAAACCCACGACTTTTCGAATTACCTATATCAATATTGAAAGGAGCTAATTTATTTGTTTCATTATCTACTTCTTCTTCTATCAGCATCTTTCCCTTTGTATATTCTAATATCGAAGATTCTTTCGCAGCATACTGCTCGATATGTTAACAAATTTATACATACTAGAATAGAAACAAATAACTTATAGTCGCTCGAATTATCTTTAGAGTGTGTAAGTGTGCAGAAGATACTTTACTCTGCTTTTTTGATAGTATTATAAATATATTGTTATCGAAATTGAAAAAGAGTAAATAAAGGAAAAGAGTTACGAAAGAAAAGGGAAATCTGAAAGGACTATATGCTTTGAAGTTGTAAGCTATTACTAGGTTATAGAATGATTTCCTCTGTTTTCTATATGCCTTTCTATCACAAAAAAGAAAAAGTTCGTGTATACACCTGGTTACCATGTTATTCAAGCAGGTAAACAATAACATTTTATTACGATCACTGATGGCTGATACTAAATAGATAATTTTGAAGCTTGAAGACAAGCTTTTTTGAAGGGGGGGGTAATGTCACGGATCGAACTCAATCGCAATGCGATTGTTCACATGTGTGCAAATGCATGTACATGATCATGTGTACATAGCTAGTATATAAGTGCATTCTATGAGCGCTTTGCGCTAGATTCTATAGTTATAGATTCTAAGGATAAATTGTACCCTGCTCCGCAGTTCTTCTAAGGCAAAGTGTCACACAATCAAGATATTAATTGAAATAATCTAGTTTAATTCAAATCTTTATTAATTATATATAATTTAAGATTATACTATATAATCCTAAATCGGTAATAAGAAATGATAAATAGAACTATTATTGGGTGTCGATAATAAAATTAAGAAATATATAATAAGTAATAGTCTTATCTTTTATATCATTATAGCTTTTGACTTTAATAAGGGGGTCAAGCAGTCAAACATAGGATTTAAATATAGGAAATAGTACTATAAAAAGTGTTTTATTAATAAAAGCAAAACCATTCATTCTGGAGTCTATAAGAGATTGAATTTGGAATGAATATCCATTTTTTGAAAGTATATAAAATAGATTTATAAAATCATTTCCCATTAGTTTTATTAAATCAAGGAATCTTATATCCCAAATTGTATTTAGGAGGGAATTTCTATTTAAATGTTTTGATTTAAATATTAGTCTTTAATATTGTAAGTGGACTTAATAGCTTCCACTTGTACTTCTGGATTTATATCCTTCTCAACTCCTTTCTTAGTATTATAGAAATCTTTATAATACTCTTAATCTTTTTCAATTTCTTGGATTTTAGTTATAGTATTAAAGTTACTTATATATAGTATTGAACTACAATTAACTCCTAGAGAAGGAGAAATAGTACTATAATTGAAATTGTTTTCTGGAGAGGGAGTAGTATTTGGTTTAAAGGTTTTTGTATAGTTATTTGGAATATAAGGGGGATATGGGGTATGAAACTGAGGAGATAGGGTAGAGTTATAATATATTCGGAAAATGCCCCTAGATACGCTTTGTATAAAAATATTATTAATAGTTTTCTTAATTAGAGTTTCTTTAATTTATTTATAACAGTTATACTCTCGAATAATAACTTCAAGTTCATTAATCTTTGTAAGCTTATTAGTAAGATTATCAATTGTAATATAATCCTTGATATAGAGACTAATAACTTGTTAAAGAAAATCGGAGATCTTTCTTTCCAAATCGCAAAAGAAAGTCTTATTATTGGTGATTTCCGCTTATATAATAAGCAATCGGAATTTTCGATACTATACTACAAAATTACCTTATTGAGCATTATTAAACATAACCCAATATTCATACTCAATTTATACATAATTAGCTTTCACAGGATTCCTATAAATTGCTACAAGCTTATCGACCAACTGAAGTCCCATCAAAAGGAGGACTTAGGTATATAAGGAATACAGATATTATTAAGCTTCCCCTTCTATCTGATCTACTATATAAAATCAGCATTGCGATTCCGAAACAAACAATATTATATATAGCTCCCATCGCTCTGTAATCAATAATTACTATAGGCTTGCCTTTAATTCTATATCATCTTTAAGTTTTGATAAAAGATTAATAGGCTTTAGAATATATAGCCTTTCCATAAGAACAATATCAAACCAAAAATAAAACGCTTAATAAAATAATGAGTTACAATTGGATATAACTTTTGATAAATAAATAACTTTTTCTGAATAAAAACTAGATTATTCCGAGGTATATCCTTGAGAACGATTTTTCTTTTTTCCAGGTATAAAGGTATCCTACTCAACAAATCTTACAGGAATATCAGGAGTTCGAACTCTGCTCTTCACAAAAGAAGCTATATAAGATTACTAAGAGATAATATAAAATAGACTAATAATATTTTGCTTAGTAATTGAATACAATTATAATTGAGTGAAAACTTCTCACAAGTCTACAACTTTTTTCATTAAAACTACAATCAATTGCTTTTGCTTATCGACTTATAAACTACTATCCCGAAATAACTAAGTATTTCCTTTTTCCTTACCCTTTCCCTTCCTATCAATATTAACATTAGAACTTAAAACAATATTATTATCACTTTTATAAATCTGCTTTGGATTGATCTAAACAGATAGACTAGCTAGAGAATAATATACTCTAGATTTCGGTTTGAACGGATCAAAGTCAAAATCAATAGATATAAATATAATAATAGTATTTGTAACTTATATATTCGATAATGAATTATCTTTATTGAGGATTACTTGGAATAGATTTTCTTCTTATAAGTAATATCGAATTTGTATAATTCACTCAGAAAGGTATTAGATTATAAGATATTATTTGATCAGCTATCAAATGACTAGACACTTTTAAATGAATTGTAGATAATATAATACTTTGTTTTAGAAGAATTGCAAAAGTAGGGTACAATTTATTCTTAGAATCTACAACTATAGAATAGGAGGCAAAGTGTTTGTAGAGTGCTCTTATATATTAGTTATATATATGTGATTATATATATGCGTGGACGCATATATGAGCGATCGCATTGCGATTGAGTGCGATCCGTGACATGCTCGCTTGATTTGTATCAAGGTATTCGAGATTGAAAAGAATCTGTATTAATTATTATATTGATAGTTGCTTTAGAATACAATAGTGATAATGAAGAAGATCTAGGAGAGATAATTAATGACTGATATTTTGAAGATCGTTTGGAAGAAGTGTATGGTATAATGGATATGTATTCGTTGGCTGTGATGTAATCTGTATATTAAGCATTTTTATTAAAAAAGGAAGATTAGTGATCATTTTTTGTATTTAAATTATTTATTTAAAGCAAGTTCAGAGCGAATTCTAACAGAAGAGGGGGGTAGTGTTACGCCGCATAGTATAGTTGCGTCAAATCGGGCTAGTACGGTTACTAAGCGTCGAGCCGATTATATATATAGCTTTGTAGAACACTCTCTTCGATCTGTAGCTTTTAATTCTAAGGTTAATCTCTAAACGCTTGTTGGGTTCGTCACACTATATATATGATCGGCTCGAAGCTTAGCGCCGTGCTAGCCCGATCGGACGCGATCGCTATGTGTGCGGTAACATATAGTCCTGTAGTACGCTCTCTTTAGATCTATAGCTTTTAATTCTAAGATTGATCTCTAATGTACATTGGGTTCCTCACAAATAATATTATTCGGTTTGTCGAATCAAGGGGAATCGAATGATATCAAATAAAATAAAATAAAAATTCATACCCTTAGCTAACCTTCACTCTATATTTAGTCTTCATTTAGTCTTCATTTAGTCTTCATATTTAGTCTTTATTATTTCATAAATAATTCAGGTCTACTAATTCAAAAAAAATTGATTCGAACGCGTCCTAAATTCTGTTAATATTATAATAGAACATCAATATTCTTAGTCTATTACATTTTCGAATCATATAACTCAATAATTCTTTTCAAATTTATATTTTACTTTATAATATCGTAACCTCCTTTAAATTATTAAACCCCTTTCTTTTCTTTCTCTCATTCTTTATTAATTTCAATTTCTTCGTTTAATGAATATTTCTTATAGTAACTCTTAATTTTAATTCTTTCTCTTTTCTAGATTCAATGACATTTTACTTGGTTTAACAGGTGTTTATAGATACTTTAGACAAATTTATTTCATATTTTCATATCGTATTTATGAAATTTCTTGAAATCAGAAGTCTCTTCCTAAAATCTGATGTAAAGAGATCATTTCCCATTGACTACGACAATCGAACGATATTAGAACTATCATTGAACTAGAAATGATTGTTCAAGTACTCTTCTATTTTATTACATCTGTCAAGATAACGAATGTGTATTAGCTGTTCTAGTCAAAAGATAATTCAATCGTAAAATACTGTTCGAACAATTTCAAAATGAAATTCAATCAGCATTCAAATAAGGTCGAATTTTCGAATATATATAAGTCAATTCTTTTACCTTTACTTATCTATTTTTTCCTCAGGATCATTCTATCTAAGCTTCTTTTATCACACCTCGATAATACTACTACATTAGATTTACTGATCACCCAAAGGAACATCCATCGATATGTGTCGACACTCAGCCGTCATCCACACTTGCGATTGTGAACCAAAAACCACATTCCGCAAGTGTGCCGATCAACTCAAAGCCGAATCCAAGAGCAAGAAAAAGGACTTCAAACCCCTTGAATGCCCAAACTACTTCCGAGAACCTACCGTCCGAGTCGAGGAAAAGTGCTGTAGTTGTTTAGCCTTCGAGTTAGTCATCGAACAGTCTTTCGCACCCAAACAACCTTTGGCTTACCACAGGCGCCGCATCTCCTTGGACAAGAAATGTAGAGAAAAGCTCCGTCCAAACAATTCGGCCGCTCAACCATCACGCGCAGCCACAGTCCAACCCCAACCCCAATCACATCAAACTCCACCTCCACCTTCACAACCGGCCCGAGCAAGCACAGTCAAGGTCGTCGGCCGCAAGATCGGAGACAAGGTGAAGAATTTGATGAAAAAGTTTAAAAAATGAGCTTAAGGGGAAGGTTTGAGGAAGTGAGGTGAGAGAAGAAAAAGAGAGAAGAAAAGAGAAAAAGACAGCTGAGCTCGTCTCGCTAACCACACTCCTCTATGGTTTCATTTGTCAAGGTACAAATTTTTCTTACTTCTGTTATCTTTCTGAGACTCGGCATGTCAGTTCCTTTGTTTCCTTTGTCTTCCTAGGAATAGGTAGATAGGTAGTATAAATTTCCTTGTTCGATCTGTCTTTTTATCAACAACAAAAACCCCCCAAAAACTAAACAACCTCTCGTAGACAAAATAGCCTCTCGTCCACAGCTCTAGTGTGATTTCAATGTATAAAAAGTAGATTAAGATGTGTTCATAAGATGGACTTATTGTCTATTAGTCTCTAATTTACGGTTATATATGACTAATATCTTCTTGTTTCTTGACTAATCCTTGTTATATAGAATTCAGAAGGCACGACTTCAAGTCAATCAATATCAGTATTCCCGCATGCAATGCAAGTGAGCTACCTCTCCTAGCAATTTGTGACCATCATGTTCTCAACAATATTCCAGTCAAATGATTCAAACACGTTGATGTTCTTTGATATAACACATAAATCACTCATGATTAGGGAATGACAAATGCTGTCAATGAAATAAAGTTCGTTTCATTCTCTCATTTCCCTACAGCTTTGCAAGGCTTTTCCTAACGAATGATTTATCGAGACCCACAAACTTTCTTTCCGTGCCTGGTTCGCTCTGGACTCACAGTTTGAGTGGCGTGAGGTAGGCCTTTGTATGGATTATGTGGCTGGCAGTAAGATACCAAATATGTTCATTTCAGCTACTATCCGAATCATATCCTCGATCTTACAGGCATGACTTCAAAACTTTCCCAGAACTCCCTAGAGTCATAACACCTTCCCAAGTCATCCATTGACCTTGGTAAAGCTTTGACATCATGTTCCTTCATTAGCTCACCAATCCATTTTATTTGCCTACCCTCCATCTTTCCGTCTCCATTTTCCGCATCTAATTCACCTGCATAACCCAAGATTAATGACCACCAATCATAGACCATCAGATCTGTCAATATCTAATGATGGGGTTAGTAAAAAGTCATCTAGTATCACGACAGACTCACGAATCTTTGGCCTCTCGCCTTTTCCCAATTTCCAATCACTCCTACCACTCCTCTCGACACATCAAGTCCATGTACCATATGCAAGCTTTTTTTACCGCCCAGCATCTCTTTTGAACCAGCTACTCGCTCAATCCAATGCTTTGGATTTCGTTCACCGCCCCATAATCCACTCAAATTCAGGACACATCCACCCAATCCGAGAAGTTCATCCTCAGCGACAGCTCGACCATCAGCAGTATCATACAATGAATGGCGTGTGACCCATGTACTTTGACCTGGGATAGTGAAAATTCCTGTACTCCCCAATTGAATAAACTGAAATGAAGTTAATGACCCATGATTTTCGATAGATTCCAAAGAGTGTGTATCTTGATAAAATTTTACAAGAGATTTTGATTGCCCCTTTCCTTTCAGAGGGAACGTAATCAATATACTCTGAGCCGTTGGAAGGTCAAGCATTTGTTTTCGAGTATCAGTATCATCTTCTGGATTGAATCGAAATTTATAAGTTCCATCACGACCTGTAGTAGTAGTGGCGGCGTACTTTATTTCTCGTTGTTGAAGAAGTGGGATGAGAAAAGTTGATGTCCATCCCGCTCCGAGAATGAGAAGTTCGACGGCTGATTTTGAGTCTTTTGACTGGGGAGGTAAATTAGCTCCTCCTCCCTGAGATCAATTAGAGGAATAGAAATAAGTTGTGGTATTTTACTGAGTACGCACCATGATTTAATAATTTGTGAAGGTAGTTACAAGGTAGTTAGACCCAAGGTTGTCTTTTGACGTGTTGGTGTAAAATTGTTGTAAAATTGTTGTAAAGGTTTGAGAGTTGGGGCATTTGTCAAGGTGGGTGTTTATGTCGGTAGGCACCTTATGGATTGGATATTCAGGAAGTAATGACGTAATTGAAGATTATAATCGACACCTCAAAGATCATGACCTCAGAATTACCGTTTTAATACATTATCTATATGTATATACCTAGGTAGTAAGGACTAGGTAGTATTCACGTCTCAATAATTCAAAGATTTGATATCGATTGCTGTGGTTCGGAATAGAAAAGAAAGAGAAGAAGAATTACCTTAGATACGGGTGTGAGTGCCAGTGGCTGCTTTTAGATATGGCAATCGACATTCAACATTCACATGAAGGAGAGTCGACGATGTTCTAGTCACAACCATAAGATATTCATTCGAAAATGACGGTTCGACAAAGGTCATAAACTTTCCTGAATCATTTTTCAATCAATCATTCCCTATACCCCAATAGCAATCTATGAATTGTCCCATTCTGTGAAATTCCCAATTACCACCAACCATTAAATCCATAATCGCCGCCTGCCACAAACTTTTCCTCATTTACTAATCATCTACCTTTGAAGACAGAACACCAGAAAAACATATATATGATCTACCAAATAGACCAACATCTAGTCTATTGCTCCAGATTACAGGATAACCAATGTATGCGGCGTATCTCCAAGTGGTCCCAAGGCAACTCCTCATGTAGAAATACCATACTTGTTGAAGATACGTCCGTCACTGTAGACTAAAACATGGCCCCCCTTCTTCCCAAGAAACCAAATTTACGCTATCACTTTATTTTGATGCATCTCCAAGAATCCATTCGAATCCAATAAACTCTGACTTGCAACATAACTGAATCCACCGAAAGGGTTATTCTCGTTCGCAGAAGTCGCGCTCCATGGTACACCATTGTGACTAGTAACTACAGGACTCAAAGAGAGCTCCGTGAAATCTTCCGCAAAGTTTTCCGCGAGTTCTGGATCTGTTATGAATGGTTGAATTGGTGCATCGACTTCTCTCTTTGCAAGCTTCTGCCAATCTATACGACGAAAAAATCGATGTTTCTTGATAATGGCCATGTCTTTGGGCATATGAGCTCCGAGTCTTTTATTGGGTTCCTTGCGGAGCAGGCGAGTCAACAAATCTTTGGCATCGGGTCCTAAAAAGTAAGGCATAGCAAGCTTTTGCTTCGTGATCCGGTCCTGAATTACTTTATTGTTTTGACCTTGGAACGGTGGGCTGCCAGTCAATAAGTCGAACCCAAGAGCACCAAAAGACCACCAATCCACGGCCATTCCATACTTTTGTCCAAGGATGATTTCAGGTGCCATATATTCAACAGTACCTAACAAAGAGTCGCATTTATCATTTTCGTCGACAGCTACTTTACTTAGTCCGAAATCGGTAAGAAGTAAATGACCTTCGGCATCCAATAGACAGTTTTCCGGTTTAAGATCGCGATAGACAACTCCAAGATTGCGATGAAGATGCTCCAGGGCCAAAACCATCTCTGCCATGTAAAATGATGCGACTTCTTCGGAAAACATACGTTCCTGGGCAAGGTGGGTGAATAACTCTCCGCCTTGCGCGTATTCCAAAATCAAGTACAATTTTTCGTGGTCCTGGAAGGCGTAAAATAATTTGACGACGAAGGGATGTCGATTTACACTTTCGAGAATGCTTCTCTCCGTCTTTGTCTGCTCCACCAATCTTTTATGGACCGTCAAGGATGCCTTCTTGAATTGTTTTTGAGCGAATAATGTCCCGGTTGTACATTGCTTGACCAAAATGACAGTTCCGAATGTTCCCTTGCCTAAACATCGTAAGGGTTCAAAGTCGTCTGCAGCCATCTTTCTCGCAATAGTATCCTGAATCAATCCTCCTTCAATTGCACCGAACATGGGTTGTGCCCGCACACTTTCACTAACAAAATCATGTTCCAAGGGTATCTCATATGTCGTGCTATCGGATCGTTCATCATCGCTCAAGTCATCGGACGTCGTTGCCGTACTGCTTTGTGGTTGCGATTGAGGGCGGCTGCGCACCATGGAATTTGTTCTGGATTCATTCTCCAAGTTAAGAGTATCGAGTTGTAGCTTTAATCTGCTAATGCCACCAATTCCTGGGGATTTGAACGGTTTCAATGAAGGGCTGCAATTTGCGCTGACAACATCACCGATCTTGGGGTTATATCGTGCTGGAGTATTGCAGCCATAATCAGAATCTTCATCACCCGAAACGGCAGGAGTTTGGAAGCCTCGAATTGTAGTTATGGCTGGTTTCTGTTGTGCCTGCGATTGATTCATGGTGCACCACGGCGACGTTCAGCGTCAGCTCGAATTTGGGAACGATAATTTCGATGTAACTTTTGGTGATTCTTAGATGGTCGCATCAGGTTCTCGCAGTGGAATGTAAAGATTTCTATATAATTTCTTTCGATATGCATTTGCTATTGATATGATTGATTCTAGAAGTAGAATGAAATGTAAATTGATTTTTCTCCCGAGGAGGTGGTAGTAGTAGTAAGAAGTCGAAAGGAGTGAGAGGAGGAAGAATGATAAAGGATCAGAAGAAAGTTTCCAAGGTTTTTGCTTAGTACTGTCTGTAGTATGGAAGATCAACGCAAATTTTGGGCTGAACTGGGGAAATAACATTTTTGGGTTTTTTGAATGGTGCATTATTATTAATTTGTGTGAAATGATGAAAATAGAACTGATTGATTGGTTCTTCCTTTTTTCCGAATGGGCTTTTTTATCTTCCGATGTTTGACTTACAGTACAAGGTTTTGCTTTGAAATGACCCGAGCTGAAAGGATGTTACAGTCAGTCTAATACTAATAAGTCAAGGTACCTGAAGTCTTAGAGTATACCTTGTATCTAACAAGATACTAATAAGATACAATATCTTAGAAGAATTCAATGCAGACTTTTCTAATACGATACAATAAATTGTAATTACTTACATTGATGTACGTACCCAGTACATACATATCAACAAAATTCCCTTGTTCCGGAGCAATGGCCCTCTTATCATTCTATCAATTCATTAATACCATCACTATCCCTGTGGTGGCAAAGTTAATATTCTGAACGAAGAGAAATTCAATATAAATCCCCATACAAATTTTTAGGTCGTACATTACAATATTAATATTCCTTTCGTTATAAATAAAGTGCTCACTTTGTTAGTGACGAATATTATCAATTCAAAATGGGACTTGTTTATTATTAAATTTTTATGAAAAATGATAATATTATATATGCAAAGTCTATATTCCTTGAAATCAATTATAAATAGATACAAAAGTAATATTGCTGTAATATAAAGTATATTCAATTTTCTAATTAGAATTTAAATCATTCCTTAGAATCAAAGCTATAAATCTATTACAATAACTTCCACAATCCTTCGTAATCTTCATTCTTCTAATGATATTTCTTATTTCTTTCAATTTTATAGTCTTTAATCTACCCAATCTTTTATTAACAAAACCATTAATTATCAAAAAGTCCCATTTCCTATACTTTCGTATAGAGCGAAATTCTTGTACTATTGTAATCTCTTTTCAATTGTAGTTTTGAGTAATAATCTATACTCTTTCATATTGCTCCGTTGCTTCCCCTTTTAAATACTATTATATATATAAGTCATTACAATTCTTTATAGAGATGTCTTGTCTAATTGTAGTTTCTATCATTATTCTGGTATCGATTTTTGCTTTTTTAAAGAGTTTTGTAAAATCCTTATCAATTAGCTATTATTGTTGGAAGTTGTGGCACGTGCGCTTAGCTACTGTGTATATATCACTTCCACTTCATAGTTAGATTTTACCTCAGTATGATTAATCTACATAGTTAATATTACATGCATTCCACTGGCCTGCTCCTTCATTGTGAACAATTATTCCAAATCTTTTTCTCTGAAATGCTGTTTAATTAGATTGAGTTAAATGTAATTTAAATTCGTTTTGAGAGATGCTCTGGTTGTTATTAGGAATTTCAATTCTTGCCCCAATTCTTTCTTTCTTTATTTATAGCAACTTTTTGATTCTAGTAAGTAATTCATATATTTTATTTATATCAATCGATTTGATAGCACTTTATTTATATCTACTATATTAATCACTATCCCCTTATAAATACTGATATATCTTTTTATTAATCATGCCCAAAACACTCACCCTAGGCCTAAATCCCTAATTTGCGATGCTATCTTTTATTAGGTTTTTTTTACATGTTTTTATATAACTTGACTGAAATTATACAGCATTGAATCCATATACCTAAATGAAGCAAAGAGTATATATTAATCTTACACATTTTTATACAGTCTTTCTTATCCTGATAATATAACTCTTAAAATATTCATACGAATTCTCTTGCTTTATATTCGAGGTAGTTTAATTCTTCCTTTAATATTGATCTTTTGTGATATAAAATATATATATCTTTTAGTAATATGAAGTTCTTTAGATAGGGGTCAAAACCTAATAAATTTATTAATAAAATGATTCCATTCCATATAAGAAACTCCTTTTATTCAGTAATTTTATATTCCTTTCAATATTTGTCTATACGTTTAGCGCTTTATCCAAATTGTAATGGAATTGTATATCTTATGTTTTCTTAAATAATGCCCAATCGACACTATTCTTTTTCTAATATAATATACAATACTAAAAACACTTCCTTATCTAATCCATTCTCTTTTCGATCTTCTAAATCGTATTCAATATCCTTTGAATCTAATACTTATAAGGTGATCGCATTTCTTACCCTATCCAGGGATCGATTTCCTACCCCAAAGGTTGAAAAGAGTACTCTGTCTTCCTATTGTTTATACCTCTTTTTCAACTCTTTCACCTTTTTCCTATAGAATTTCTTATTATCTAGATTAAACCACCTGCCTTCCCACAATAGATGAAGATTCTATATTATATTTTATAAGATACAATGCATTATATCAATCCCAACACTCTTTGTAAAATGAATTGACTCAAGTTTGAGTAATATAGAACAACATGCAAACCCCCAATATTTATTTATTACTACTTTATTCATTTGTATTCTTTTCTATTCGTTCAATTGAAGTTGCACATTTTTCCTTAGTTCTAGATCTCCAATTTGTAATTGTGCTATAGTGTATAGTATATAATAAGAGTCACTATCAAGTTTACAAATATTACAGATCATATAATAATGATATAGTTGATATATATTACCAGGCTCCTTTAATCCTATAGACTCAGCTCTTCCTAGCCTGTTTTTAGAGATAATGATAATCCATATATATAGTATAAACAGCTTTCTAATAAAAGAGTTATATAATCAATACTTTAAATTATTCTCCTTAATCATTCTATCAATACCTTTACTTAAAACTAGTATTTCATTTATTATAGATTATAGAAAGGAATCTAAATCATTAACCTTTTTCAATCCAAATATTAAGCAAGATAATAAAAAGTTCTACTTCTTTACTTATTTATCTAAAGGAAGATTAAGATTGAATAGAACAATAAAATATATATAATAATTATTGATTTTAATTATCTATACACCATCTTGTAATAATGCTAAAGCTATATCCTCAATCTTATTTCTAATTAATAATAATATATAAAGGTAGAACTTTAGAAGGGATTTATTTTTGAAATAGACTAAGCTTCTTTCAATAATAATTCTGATATAAATCTCTATCGAAGATATCCTCCCATCTTCTATCATTATTACCTCAACCTTCGATCCTATCAAAACTTGCCCTATATATTGTTAGAATTTTAGCCTTAAAGAATCTAAATTATACACTTAATCTCCCTGCCAATGGAAAGAAGAGGAATTGCTTTCTAGGCTATCTTTCTCCCCTTTTATTCGTTTCTTTGTGCCATCGAGATTCCCTACAGGATTCATAGCTACACTGATCCGCTGTATTATTGTTTCCAATATAGGCCATACAGCTTTTAACACAACAATTAATCTATTCAGGTTGCAAACCAGTCTTTTTTTGAAGCTGTATATTCGTTTTCCAAATACTTGAGAATGGATTGAAAGCATTAGCGATATAATCTTTATATTTCATAATAAATTCGATTATCTTTTGCTATTCAATATATATAGTATACATTTCAAGCGCAATCCAGTCAACTAGCATTTCAGTATCTATATAATATTAGTTTATTATTAAATAGAATCAAAATACCTAGTTTACTCCAATCTATTTGATCTGATTTATTACTACTCTCAGAATTATCACTATCCAATCCTTCATTTGAATCATATTATATATAATCTAGTTCTCTAATTATTCAATCTAGATCTATATCCAGCCCTAATTACTACATCCTAAAATTCCCTTCATTCTTTTCCTTCAAGAAGTCCTTTATCACTTAGATTTCTACTAATATTTTTTTTACCTTATCCTTTACAAAACCCCAAATAGTGTTATTATCTTTCTTATTATTATTACTATCTTTGATTTCTTGATTATTTGTATTAGAATTGTTATAATTAGATAACCTCCTTGAATACTAATTATAATTATTATTGAATAACTGTTTCCTTCGATTATATCTATAAAAAATAGTTTGAGAAACTAATTTGCTAATTGGATATCTCTAACAATTATATATTTTTGTTGATAAAAGCAGGAATATATTTTAACCAATCTCAGATAATTATGCAACTTTGCAATACTCTTGATTCAAATGTTTTCTGATAACCTATATAGATTGAGGTTTGCTATAGTATCTTTTGTATAGATAGTATTCGAATCTATTTCTAGATTGCTATTGACGATCTCGCTATTATTATTAGTGTTGCATATTCTATTACCTTTGAAATTATAAATAAAAACAATTGTTTGGTTTTATCACATTATACTTCGAAAAAGTGTAAAGGAGTTCAACAAATTCTTTAGACTCTTCTTTCTCCTCGGAAAAAAAAAGTAAGTTTTATATATTCTTACTTCTTTGTATTATAGCTTACTTTGGTTTTCAAAAGCTGTGTCGCTTTGTATTATATTTGTACTGTTGTTACAAAAAGACTCACTATCCACTAAACCTAGACAAAAAGAGGGGGTTAGAGCTTAGGCGATCTATTAATTGATTCAATTTCTCTAAGGCCCAAACAGAAAGGTTTCGTTAAATAGCTCTCTGTGAGCAGTCAAATAGCTGATACAATAACTTTTTGGAATACCTGAATTATATCAACATTTATTATATCTACCAAACTAGGGAAAAGAAATATATAAAAATATATAAAAAAAGAAGGAATAGAAAACATTATATTATAATATTCTTTTTCAAAGAAAGCTATTAATCTAAAAGCAGAAAATATATTTATTATACTAATCTTGTATTTTAATAAACCATTCAACTACATTCTAACAACAAGAAGATACTTGAGATCAAATTCTGTATTGTAGCTTGAAAGCGATTATACATTTTATTTTAATAATCCTTTTATTATAGAAGATTATAGATCCAAGCTATAATCTATTTGAATATTAGTTTAGAATCTAAAGTTGAATAAAATTGAAGAAATAATAAAGTACAAATTAATATAAGAAAATGATTTATATACCTTTCTTAATTCCCCCCAAATACTATTATCAAAACACTCTTTTTATTCATCAAATATTTCGAAGCCCATCTCCCCCTCCAATTGCCTCACAACCTCCTCATTACAATTATCAACATTCATTTCCATATCTATAGCACTATTATCTTCTATTTCTTCTTCTTCTTCTTTTTTACTATATTCATTTATTTCCAATTCCCACTCATTATTTTCGCTATTAATAATAATATCAAAATCGAAAAGATTATTATTATTCTTCTTCTCACTTATTTCAAATTAGGAATCAATATCACTACCAATCTCAATCGAAGAATTGAATAATCTAGCCTTATATATAATAATCTGATTTGCTCCCAAATCAATTTTAAGAAAAATAGAGATTAATAAATATATTAATTATTTCTTAGTTAATAATACAATTCAGATTAAATACCTTACTTTTCAATCTTTATTGAATTTATAATTTCATCTCTCTTTTCCTTCTCCATTCTTTTACAATCTTCTTCACTTACGCTTTGATATAATACCATCTTTTTTAGTTTTTTGATATAATAAATAGTTTTAACTCTTACATTTTCTTTCGCTTTAAATACAGCATATATATCTGAAAATAGATTTTGAATCCTTTCTTGTTTTTCTTACTCACAAATAATATATACATTTGATGCATATTCATTTTTGTTCTTACAATACTTCCCAGATACATCACTCCCAATAATTTTTGTGAATAATAATATCTTTTATTAACCTTTTGAATTTAATATCGAAAATGAAAGCAATATTACAGAATGGAATAGGATTTCTCTATAAGAGAATATTGAAAAGAATAATTAAAAGAACTACTTTCAATCAAATCTAAAGGAGGCTAGATACAAACAATATAGTATATCACATAACCATGTTTGCTTCTTTCGCTATACAAACAGAAATCTGAAAACTCTAATATAAACACTTCTTTTTCTTTATTAAATCTAAGCCTATACTACAAAGAGATATTGAATTATAGATCTCAAAGTTTCATACAAAGTGTATTATCTTTTTTAAGCAATATAAGAAATATTATTATATTAATACAAAGATAGCATTTATATAAGCTTGCTAGAATAAAAAGGGAGAAAAACATTAGACAATCCAGGAATATATTTGATCAAGGAGATTCACAAGAGCCTGAAAATAGTCCTATTTATATACCAGATCTTTCTCCCTCTTATTTTCCCCTTTACTCTCCCCTTTATTCTTTTTTTCACTCTCCTCTCTATTCCTTCCCTCACTTTCCAACTCACTCCCTTTCTCACTCTCCAACTTGCTCTCCACCTCGCTCTCCCACTTGCTCTCCAACTCACTTTTCACCTCGCTCTCCCACTCGCTTTTTTTCACCTCGATATCAATCCAATAATTCTATATACAACACAGGAGCTCAAACTAGTAATAAAACCATCAAATCTAGTCGAACAAAAAAGTCTGTTTTTAGCTGAAAGCCTAAATCAAAAAAAAGTATCAAATGAGCTAAAATACCTATATTTAAGTACAAACCAAAAAGAATTCTATTAAATAAAAAGAGAGTTTATGATTTGAATAAATCTATTTATAAGATTGAATACTGAATAATTATATTGATTTTATTTAAAGCTTTTATTAAGGGAGATAAAGTTTTATATAAATACTTAAGCAAATCTCATACCCCATACACCATTTACAAGACTTGTATAACAAATAGAATATTTGATTTGATATAATATTCGATTCTAAGTATTAGCAATTGAGGTACTACAAGAGGTCACAAAAATGATATTGATAATACACTTCAATAATAAGCTTTCAATAAACTTGTTTTAATATATTTACTAACTTAAAATAGTTTTACAGGATATAGCCTACTATACACATCGAACTACTATCATAGGAAGGGATATAGAATTATTACAGTGAATATTAAAAAAGACTGTGGGCATTAATAATATTAATCTTATACTAATATTAGAAGGTTTTAGTAGCTACAAAACCTAAATCTTCAATCTCTTTTCTTTCTTACTTTTCTTATGTTTTTACACGTTTTTACATATTTTTACATGTTTTTACATATTTTAAAGTTTTTTTAATACTTGTTTCTAGGAATGAGATCACACTAAATATAATCAAAAATATCATTACATATTATTAACATAACTGGAATCAACATTAATAGGAATAAGATAATGAAAGTGAATAAAGAGAATAAAAAGAATAAAAAAGTGGTAATTGTGAATTATATATTTATAGAGATTAGATACCCCCTTAATAACAGTTTAGTATTAATATTATCATCAATTCATTCTAATATTATTAAACAAAATT
>PQXN01000482.1:0-17798 GCA_004786275.1 Botryotinia convoluta
CATTTAACCTGAATCATATCATTAACTAAGAAATAATTAATATATTTATTAACCTCCATTTTTCTTAGAATTGATTCGGGAGTGAATCAGATTATTATACATAAGGCTAGATCATTCAATCCTTCGATTGAAATCAATAGTAATACCGATTCCCAATCTGAAATGAGTGAGGAGGAGAATGATAATGATCTTTTCGATTTTGATATTATTACTGATAGCGAAAATGATGAGTGGGAATCGGAAATAGATGAATGTAGTGGAAAAGAAGAAGAAGAAAAAGTAGAAGACGATAGTGATATAGATATGGAAATGAATATTGATGATTGTGATAAAGAGGTTGTAAGGCAATTGGAGGGGGAGATGGGCTTCGAAATATCTGATGAATGGAAAGAGTGTTTTGATAATAGTATTTGAGGGGAATTAAGAGAGGTATATAAATCATTTCCTTATATTAATTTGTATTTCATTATTCCTTTAACTTTATTCAACTTTAGATTCTAAACTAATATTCAAATAGACTATAGCTTAGATTTATAATCTTCTACGATGGAAGGATTATTAAAGTAAAGTATACGATCGCTTTTAAACTACAATACAGAATTTGATCTCAAGCGTTTCTTTATTGTTAGAGTATAGTTGAATAGTTTATCAAAATGCAAGGTTAATACAATGAATATATTTTCTGCTTTCAGATTAATAGCTTTCTTTGAAAAAGAATATTATAATGTAATGTTTTCTATTCCTTCTTTTTTTATATGTTTCTATATGTTTTTATATATTTTTACATATTTCTTTTCCCCAGTCCAATAAGTGTAATGAATATTGATACAATTCAGGTACCCCAAAAAGTTATTGTATCAGCTATTTGACTACTCACAGAGAATTATTTAGTAAAACCTTTCTATTTGGGCCTTAGAGAAGTTGAATCAATTAATGGATTACCCAAGTTCTGACCTTCTCTCTTTGCCTAAGCCTAGTAAATGGTGAGTCTTTTTATGGCAATAGTACAAATATAGTGCAAAGTGATACGGTTTCTGGAAACCAAAGCAAGTTATAATACAAAGGAGTAAGAATGCATGGAATTTACTTTTTTTCTTCAAGGAGAAAGAAAAGTATGAAAAGTTTGTTAAACTCTTTTACGCTTTTTCGAAATATAATATAACGAAACTAAACAATTGTTTTTATTTATAATTTCAAAGATAATAGAATATACAACACCAACAACAATAATGAGATCGTCAATAGTAATCTGGAAATAGATTCGAATATTGTCCATACAGAAGATACTGTAGCGAATCTCAATCTATACAGATTATCAAAAAACATTTGGATTAAGAATATTGCAAAGCTATATAATTATATAAAACCAATCGAAATATATTCCTGCCTTTATTAATAAAAATATATAGTTGTTAAAGATACCCAATTAACAAATTAGTTTCTCGAATTATCTTTTATAGATATAATCGAAGGGAACAGTTATTCAGCAATAATTATAATCGGTATTCAAGGGGGTTATCTAATTATAACAATTCTAATACAGATAATCAAGAAATCAAAAATAGTAATAATAATGAGAAAAGTGATAATGCTATTTGGGGTTTTGTAGAGAATGAGGTAAGGAAAACATTAGCAGAAACCCAAGCAATAGAAGACTTCTTAAAAGAAAAGAATAAAGGGAATTCTAGAATGCAGTAATTAGAACTGAATATAGATTTAGACCGAACAATTAGAGAACTAGATCGTACACAATATAATTCAAATAAAGGATTGGATAGTGATGATTCTGAGAGTAATAATGAATCAGATCAAATAGACTGGAGTAAACTAGATATTTTGATTCTATTTAATAATAAATTAATATTATATAGATACTGAAATGCTGATTAATTGAATTACGCTCGAAATACATACTACACATATTGGACAGCAAAAGATGATCGAATTCATTACGAAATATAGAGATTATATCGCCAATGCCTCCAATCCACTCCCAAGTGTTTAGAGAACGAATGTACAGCTTCAAAAGAAAACTGGTTTGCAACCTGAATAAATTAATTGCTATATTAAAAGCTGTATAGCCTATACTAGAAACAATAGTGTAGTGGATCAGTGTAGCTATGGATTCTGTAGGAAACCCTGATGATATAAAGGAACGAATAAGAGGGAAGAAAGACAGCCCAGAAAGCAATTCCTCTTCTTTCCATTGGCAGGGAGATTAAGTGCATAATTCAGATCCTTTAAGGCTGAGATTTTAATGGGATCAAAGGTTGAGGTAATAATGGCAAAGGACAAAAGGATATCTTTGATAGAGATTTATATCAGAATTATCATCGAAAGAAGCTTGATCTGTTTCAAAAATAAGTTCCTCTTAAAGTTCTACCTTTATATATTATTACTAATTAGAAATAAGACTGAGGATGTAGCCCTAGTATTATTACAAGATGGTGTATAGATAACTAAAATCAATAATCATTATATATACTCTATTGTTCTACTCAATCTCAATCTTCCTTTAGATAAGTGAGTAAAGAAATAGAACTTTTTATTATCTTGTTTAATATCTAAATCGAAAAAGGTTGGTGATTTAGACTCCTTTCTATAATTTATAGTAGATGAAATGCTAGTTTTAAGTAAAGGTATTGATAGAATGACTGGGGAGAATGGTTCAAAGTATTGATTATATAATTTTTTTATTAGAAAGTCGTTCATACTATGTGTGTGGATTA
Organism: Botryotinia convoluta; assembly: GCA_004786275.1. Classification (NCBI taxonomy): domain Eukaryota; kingdom Fungi; phylum Ascomycota; class Leotiomycetes; order Helotiales; family Sclerotiniaceae; genus Botryotinia; species Botryotinia convoluta. Next base: position 2,730 of record PQXN01000482.1, read on the forward strand.
TTATTGTCTCTGGGGATGGGCTAGGAAGGGCTGAGTTTATAGGATTAAAGGAGCTTGGTAATATATATCGACCATGTTATTATTGTATGATTTGTGGTATTTGCAAACTTGATGGTGGCTTTTATTATATATTATACACTGTAGTACAATTACAAATTAGAGGTCTAGAACTAAGGAAGAATGTGCAACTTCAATTAAGCGAATGGGAAGGAATGCGAGTGGATAAAGCAGTAATAGGTAAATATTAGGGGTTTGTATGTTATTCTATATTATTCAAACTTGAGTTGATTTATTTTACAAAGAGTGTTGGGATTGATATAATGTACTATATCTTACAAAATGTAGTATAGGATCTTCACCTATTGTGGGGGGGCAGGCGGTTCAACCTAGATGATGAGAAATTCTATAGAAAAAAGATAAAAGAATTAAAAAAGAGGTGTAAATAATAGGAAGACGGGGTACTCTTCTCAATCTTCGGGGTAGGAAACCGATCCCTAAATAGGGTAAGAAATATGATCATTTTACAAGTGTTGGATTCAGAAAATATTGAATGCGATTTAGAAGATTGGAGAGAGGATGGATTAAATAAGGAAGCGCTTTTGGCATTGTATATTATACTAGAAAAAGAATAGCGTTGATTAGGTATTATTCAAGAAGACACAAGATATACAATTCTGTTATAATTTGGATAGGGCATTAGGTGTATAGACAAATATTGGAAGGGATATAAAGCTGCTAAATGGAAGGAGTTTCTTATACGGGATGGAATCATTCTATTAGCAAATTTACCAGGTTTTGACCTCTATCTGAAAAACTTCATGTTATTAAAAGATATATATGTTTTATACTACAAAAGATCAATATCAAAGGAAAAATTAAACCACCTTGAATATAAAGCAAGAGAATTTGTACAAACATTTCAAAAATTATATTATTAGGATAAAAAAGACTGTATAAAAGTGTGTAAAATCAATATATATTTTTTGCTTCATTTAAATATATAGATTCAATACTGTGTAGTTTTAGTTAAGTTATGTAAAAATATATAAAAAAAACCTAACAGAAGACAGCATCGCAAATTAGGGATTTAGGCCTAGGGTGAGTGTTTTGGGCATGGCCAATAAAAAGATATATCGGTATTTGTAAGGGGATGGTGGTTAATATAGTAGATATGAATAAAGCGCTATCAAATCGATTGATACAAATGGAATACATGAATCACTTGTTAGGATCAAAAAGTTGTTATGGATAAAGAGAGGAAGAATTGGGGCAAAAATTGAAGTTCTCAATAATAACCAGGGCATTTCTCAAAACGAATTTAAATTATATTCAACTTAATCTAATTAAATAGTATTTCAGAGGGGAAGATTTGGAACAATAACCAATTGATAAGGATTCCACAAAACTCTTTAAAAAAGCAAGAATCGATACCAGAATAACGATAGGGATTACAGTTGGGTAAGACATTTCTACAAAGAATTGCGATGACTCATATGTACAGTGGTGTTTAGAAGGGGAAGCGACAGAGCGATATGGAAGGGTACAGATTATTACTCAAAACTACGATTGGGAAGAGATTGCAATAGTACAAGAATTTCGCTCTGTACAAAGGCATAGGAAATAGGACTTCTTGATAGTTAATAGCTTTGTTAATAAGAGATTGGGTAAATTAAAAACTATAAAATTGAAAGAAATAAAGGATATCATTAGAAGAATAGAGGTTACAGAAGATCATGGAAGTCATTGTAATAGGTTTATAGCTTTGATTCTAAAAAATGATTTAGATTTTGATTAGAAAATTGAATATATCTTATATTATAGCAATATCACTTTTGTATCTGTTTATAATTGATTTCAAGGAATATAGATTTTGTATATATAATATTATCATTTTTTATAAAAATTCAATAATAAACGAGTCCCATTTTGAACTGATAATATTCGTTACTAACAAAGTGAACGCTTTGTTTATAACAAAAGGAATATTAATATTGTAATGTACAATCTAAAAATTTGTATGGGGATTTATACTGAATTTCTCTTCGTCCAGAATATTAACTTTGCCACTATAGGGAATACTGGTGGGTCGAGTTCACTCATTTGAGGATATGCACCGAAAACTAGGAGTATTGAAACCAATCCATCTGGTCCTGCTGTATCGTTTACAGCTTTTACAGCCATTTGTAGTATGATCTCCTTTAATACTAAACCCTTCAATTCATCAGTAATAATATTATAAGCTCGGCGGATAACTATATAGTAACATTCTATTATACCAATTGATTAATATACTTCAACTGATACACTTTTGATTCTTATCGATATTGAAACTGCATATTGAACGAATTCTTTGTTGACAAAGTTCTTTCCTGCATCATAGATAATGTAATCTGGTAGGCCGGTATAGATATTCATCTAGTACATTCTAAGTTTATCAAAGGTATACTTAGTAATAATATTGTTTAATCATTGTACAACTTGAAATTGTATATCTTTATTAATAATATATAGAATAGATTTAGTGTTAATATATATTACATCCATTATAATTGAGTGATTAAAATCAATATTATCTTATAGATTGAATTTAAATCTGCCAAATGATTTACCATACTTTTAACAATGTTGACAAAACTTTGTAAGTTTATCAAGCTTTACTAATAAAATATCATTATAACCAGTTCACTATAGAACTTATAAAAGTCTATAAGCTGAGAAGTAACCGAAACAACAATATAAATATCGTAACTCTGTATCAATGAAATAGCATTTGTTGTTGTCAATCGTCTGTTGTATAAACTGTTGTACATTGATATGCTAAAGAAGCACTATATGTTTATTTCGTCAAATACATAGATATTTTGTTATAGGTGAAACAACAGTATCGATAATATTGTTATAGAATATAACAAGTTTATTTATATCTTCTAATGAAAATAGAAATAATGTTTCTGCTTTTATAATATGGAATTCAATAGCTCCTAATAGTAGCTGAAGTGTGATTGATCTAATGGATTCTGCTTTTTTAATATCGAATACTACTTTTGCAACACCTGCTTTACTTGTATCAAGATTAATATCTTCAATAGTTGTCCTATATACCATGTATTAGCCATAGCCTACAATCAACCATTCGAATGCACCTATATCGACAATAATGTTTTGAAATTCCCTTGAATCGTATCTACTAATATAGATTGTTTTTTCCCTACCAATTTCACCTGTCAGAGTATACATAATAGACTTGTCGATCAAACTAACTACAACTTTTTTATTATTAATAGGACCGCAGGTTATAAAGTTTGTATACTGAAACTATATTGTAAATGATTCTTGTAATTCAAATTGTTTGAAATAGATTGTAATTTTATTATTAATATCAATATTCTTATTATCTTTATAAATAGAACTCTTGTAATCAATAAGGAATTATTCAAAACCTTTATCGAAGTTATTGTTGTTGTCTTTGAACTACTCTTTATATTTGTATTGAGATTTATCATATTCTTTTTTGCTATACCAAGTTGACCAATAATCCTCTTTCTTATAGACGAAGCATTTCTTTATTGATCTTGTTTTGAATGAGCATTATTGATCGCTTTGTCCGAAGCCTCTTTGTTGTTTATAGCCTCCTCGACTATTGCAGTAGCTACCTCCCCGATTACTATTATAATATTTTCGATTGGCGTAAAATATAGTTGTATTACAAAGGTAAGCTTGCTCTCAAGTCATAATTACTGATTAAAGCTTTTCAAAAAGATTAAGAATATCTGAAGCAAATCGAAAACATATTAATAAGCACATTTGCATTAATATATATATATTAACAATCTTCTAGTGAAATAGCTTTTATATATATATAATTGAAGATAAACCTTTGTAAAAATGATACAACTATATAATTATAAACTGTAAACATTGATTGATCGACTTTTCACTGTTTTCGAGATTTCTTATTACATCTTGAAGTATAATATTCTCCTATTTACATATAAGGTTCCGCTTATACTCTGTACTCTCGAAAGTCGTCTCTATTATATAGCAGATTCCCTTTATTGTAGATAATATATTACCCAAGTTGATATAATAAAAGTCGAAAGCGATATCTATAAGTATAATAAGAAACGCCTTTGATAGAAACTCTACTGGAATATCAATTTGTTAATAGTTATTAAGGAAAATAGCATATTTGTGAGCAAAATTGTTGTCTTGCCTATTATATTTGTTTGATTTGTTATAAAGTTTTATAAGGTTTTCCAACAATTGATTAATATTGACAATAACAATCTTAAATGGTTATTATAATATGATTTCAAAAACACTATTATTATAATCTGGGTTATCGCCTCCAGCTTTACTTCCTTTTTGTCTTCCTTATGGAAGTCCTCCTTTTTGTCTACTACCTTCTCTATTAGAGCTTCCATTATCTAAAGAGTTTTTGTATGGGTATTTATCACCGCTTTTTAATAATGGATCTTTATTAGTATTGAAGTATTGAGGTTCTCATGGGGGTGGTGGAGGTAGTGGTGGTTGCTATTGAAGTTAATCGAAGATATACTTACAGCTACAAAAGAATTTGGATAAGTTTTATAAACCTGATTTTAATAAAGTTTAATATCGATTGTAATCAATACCCTTGCCTTTCTTATTAGTATGAATAGGATCTGCTGGTTATAGTATTATAATAGATAAAAGGGATAATCTGTAAGATAATCGAGCTAAGAATAATGCTACTATTGATATATCTAGTGGAAATAAATTTGGGTTTAATTTTGATAGGCCAGATTGATTACTGAATTGTCTTGTTGAATTAAGAGAATAATATATTTTATAAAGTAAATCTTTTGATACAAGTATTATAAAAGTTGAACCCTAAAATATTAACAAAATACTAATGTTTTCAAATAGAATATTGATATATATATTGTTTTCTGGGTTAGGTGATATATACAATCTCTTATTTGCGATTCGTTTTTGTATGCTTTTTGATCGAAACTTAAAGTCTTTCTCTGCAAGTGCCTCTATAATCTCTGCCTTTATCCATAGTCTGTATTTTGTTTGTACAGTATCCACCAAAGCATTATAAACTGGTCGGATTATGCAAATAATATGTTTTACAATAAACAAACTATATAAGCATAGCTTATATCTGAGTTTATATAAAAGGTGTATACCAGCGATTTGAAAATGCTTTAATATAAATTGTTAAAAAGATTGGAAGAAGTCTACTCACAATTCTTTATCAAAGAAAATAGATCTCTGATATTTGTATAGCTTGTATTTATAGAAGTCTCTAATTTCCTTTGCATTTGTGTTATTAATATTGAGAGAAGTTTCTTCTTATCTTTCAGTTATATCTTGAAAAATATTAATCAAAACCTCTGATAAAACAACTAATTCAATTATAGATTTATTATCGTTGTGCTCCTCCTTATAAAGAAAGCGAAAGGATTCCTCAAAGGTTTCTATTATAATATCGAATAACAAATAGATAATATTTTGTATATATAGGTAGATAAATAATATCGAGTTCAGTAACTTTGCCCAAACTTGGCAAAGTTATAGTGTCTTTGTGTATTCATAGTTTAGAGTAAATATAGATTGATGTTAGACTCAAGCTGAATACTACCGGTTCTTACTCTTCAATATATAATGCTATGAAGAATAAGATATAAACTAAAATTAATATAAAAGTTATCACCACAATATTAATAGCTTTTAGTGTAAGAGTTATTATTACAATGTTAACAACTCTTATTTACATAAAGGTAAATGTCAAACCACATTAAATTAATATAAGAGTTTATACCTTTTTAGAGTTATACCAACCTTAATTACAACTACACAATATAGTTAATAATTAAAGTACCAGACTTCTGATCTGTAATATCACTAATCAGTATTGATATCACCATAGGGATGGTGAAGCCAATATTATAATACTATATCTTCACACGGTTGTAATATTGATTGATTGCTTAAGGAACTAAAAGCTAGAGCTAAAACTACGAAACCTATATGTTGTAGTGCCGAGGTGCTAGCGCAAGCGCTAGCACGGTCACATGATCCCTATCCCGACAGTATTAGATTATAAGATATTATTTGATCGGCTATCAAATAGTCAAACGCTTTTAAATGAGTTGTAAATAATATAACACTTTGCCTTAAAAGAACTACAAAAGCAGAGTACAATTTATCCTTAAAATCTATAATTATAGAATAGGAGGCAAAGCGTTTATAGAACGCTCTTATATATTAGCTATATACATGTGATCGTGCACATACGCGTTTGCGTATGTGAGTGATTGCATTGTAATTGAGTGCGATCCGTGACAAGAATAAATCGAAAGTGAAGTGAAATGATTTGTGAAAGGATTTATTCCTTTGTAAACTTTTGGCTAAGCTTTTTGTTTATTACTTAGCTTTTACATTCGCTTCCCTTCTTTATTTCTAGCTTATATTTATTTCTTTGATTTCCCTTTAGCTTTTATACTCGATTCTCTTCGTTTATCTTTCTTTCAGTTCTAATATTCTATAGCTCTAAGGCCTTTTAGGGTTCTCATTTTCTTTTTTTCTATTAAAATTTAATAATAAACAGGTTGTAAAAAGAACTGATTTGATTTGTTAGTGATGAAGCTATCTATTCGTTAATGACAAATGAATATATTAATATCGTAATGTATAGAATAGAAATTTATATAGGGATTTATATTGAATTTCTCTTCGTCCAGAATATTAACTTTGCCACCACAGGGTAGTGGGGGGGAGATATATGAATGAGTCAAAAGTGGATATGGATCTGAGGCCGGAGAGCCACTCTACGAGGAGCATGTGAGCTCGGGTATTGTGGGAGAGCCCCTGAGATTTGGGGGTGAGGAGTGAGAGATAGCTACGTGATAGACCAATCGAGTAGGTAGAAGTTGAAAAGGGATTGAGAAAGGTATTCGCTATGAGGTGTTGAGAAGATATGTGATTTATCTGAGACGCCGAGTTGTAAATGAAGACTTATTCAAGATACTATTAGTGTATATAGTGATTCAGAGAAGGACATCGGTTGAAGTGAACGATAACCTCTATTATTACCATCTAGATGATTTGACATGGGCTGGAGTTAAGACATGTAATAAAACTGGATAGTCAGTTCTCGCTTATTTGGGGGAAGATTAACATGTACAAAATCCGGGGCTCAGTCTATAAGTTTTTCACAAGAGAATGTTTGAATAATGCACAAGCAAACGAATAAGAATGCTAGCTCAGTTTATAGTCTTAATAGCTCTCTCTAATTCTCTCTCTTTTTCCTACAAACCCTTAATTTTTTGAACTAGTACAAGGGTATAATTAAATCATCAAAACAAAAACTCCCGTTCGTAGTATCATTAAGCTAAACCCCGAACGTTCTCATACAACTATATTTGATCTCAATTGATCTTCAAGATCCGATACTCGCTATAATTTCCATCTAACATCAATCATATACCTAAGTATATTTCATATTCCAAAGCCGATTCGGTACTGAAACCATTCAGGCAGACCTGGAACAGCAGCGTGTGATTCTTCATTCCCTAATATCAATCGATTAATAAATCATAGCTGACTCCCCACTAGCAATATATATAAAGGAATAGAAGAGAGGAAAAGCAATCGTATTAGGGTACTAGTCACTGAAACACATATACATGAAAATGAAAAATTCTCGAGGGAATAGGCAGGACTAGGCATCTACTCCATTTGCGAAATTAATCTTCTACTATGAACCAATACCTCAGGTTTAAAAATTCGAAGGGGAACTCATATATATGAATCTTTTAGTTCTTGAAAGATATCAACATTGATCACAAAAGAGTTCAAGCATACTATAGATCTTTCAAAAGTCTAGACAGAATACTGGGTAAAAATGTATTCTTTGTATTTACAATCCATGAAGATGTACAGTATGCGAGTGTTATTATATGTATACCAAGATTTGGATTTGGGTGAAAGAGTATATGGAATAAATAGATGCTCATAAACCATCTCTGGAGTGATATATCTCGTTCCAGTCCTGTATCATTCGTGTGTGCAAATTCTTCATCTTACCCCATCAACTTCAAGACTATCAAATACATACACATATATATATAAAGCACAAATGTTATTTATATCTATGCTCATACCTATACTCATACCTATACTCATAATTCCCATTATCCAAGCCAAGAACCAAAGCCTCAAGAAATGAAAAGCTAAAATTTGGGACTCACTCATGGTACTCATCAAGATACATCTCAGTCTTCATTGTGAAAATCATAGTATCGAATTGATATTATCTACGGCACAGAAAACTTTGAAACGTCGAGATTCTACATGTGAAAATGTGTGTTTATTAGGTAGGTATGTGTCAGGTAGATATGTCCTATTGAGAGATTGCGAAGTAGCTGGATAGATGTATCGTGAGGGGAGATGATATGGAAGAAGAGAGAAGAGGAGAGATTTTGATGCATAGATTGCTGTAGCTTGCTCTAATACTGTACGTCACTCTGATACAGATTTCTGTAGATGGCCATAAACTACTGTAGTGGATCTTGAGAAAAGGTCATTGTAGGAGGTGTAGGATCTTGTGAGGAAGTGAGCGTAATATTTATTGTTTGTTATTTGGCTAGGTGGGTATTGACTTGATATGGGTTTGTGGGATAGAAAAGGGTATAAAACCGTAAAGGCTGCAAAGAATAGAACGTATCAAAAATAGATATAGACACAGCGATATTGATATGAAGTGAATATACGCGAAGAGCTATTACTGAATTTATTCCAAATAATGCTTTCTATAGTATCTCAGTACGGCTATCTCTGTGAAGGATTTCGCAAAGGGGCCTGGATATTTACTTTTTTGTTTTGAATAGTATTGTTGTCAAGCCAATTATAGCGAGTTAAGACAGATTGTGATCGCATCTTTGTTCTCCTTCTCCTTCCCCTTCTACTTCTTCTTTTATTTCTCTTACTACTAATCTATCATTCGTTGTCTTTTATCTCTTACCTCTTGTTCCAACAATTTCTAGCAGTAGGATAATCATCATTGATTCTTTCAGTCGTGCAGTGAACTAAAGAATACCACCACTACTACAACTACTACGGCTCTGTATCGGGGTATCCAATAGTCCGGACTGCAGTATAACAATATAAGGGTTTGAGTGTCTAAAAACAGTTAAAAATTTGAAAATAGTTTAATATACCAATCAAATTCAATATATCAGATGATTTGAATGTTCTAATTGGTTTGGGAATTGGATAATCTTCATTGTTGGGCTGCAGTCCGGACTATTGAACACCCTGCTCTGTATTGTATTAGCTCTGTATTGTATTAACACTTCTACCAAGATCAAGATCCTACCTATATCTATATATATTCGACTTCGACTCCGATTGCAACAGACACTAAAAGTTCTAGCCTTGTTCTTCACCCAAATACCTCGAGTCCTCATCACGTCTTGACACGAAACATTTAATCTACTACAATAAAGGTATCTCTTCACAACCCACCCACCCCTTCATACTTCAATTCTCACCAGAACCTCCCACAGCATCTCAACTCGTCCAACACAAATACCTCATAATCAAAAGATGGACAGTTACCAGAAATACCGTCTCGCAGACACACTCAACCACCTGTCCTATCCGGACCGACTTTTCATCCTTGAACTCTGCCTCTTTGATAACCGCTCCAATAGTCAACAAGTCAGCTACCAACTTGAGATTATGCGTGAGCGTCGATGGCCTACCGAGCGATCTCAAATCCAGTATGTTCATTTTCATGCACATTTTCCATTCTACCGAAGAATTCTTTTCTCCCTCCCGTGATTTCACAATCCCGCATATAATTTTTGATGAATGTTGGGAAGTATAGATATGATATGAGAGTTAGACTAACGGATTAATTTTAGGATTTTTCAGGAATGGCTGATACAGCTCGAAGAATCACAAGATGAATTACGGCAAATTAAAGAATGCCATATCATGATGATGGAACCAGAAAGATCCTCGATCCGGCAGAGTGGGACGACGACTTGGAATGAAAACAGGTGGCCAGTGTTTTTACGCAGCTTCGGTATCATCGCTTGAAGTTGGGGGGCTGTGCTGTGGTGTCATCAGTGACATTGAGGGCAAGCATTTGGGGTTCAGATTGCAATTCGATCTTTGCGAGGAGGAAGTCAAAGGCGTTGACTTGACGAGATACAAAATGATAGACTTAGCTACGAATGGTGGAAGGCTTCCATTCTTCGAGTTTTGTTTCATCAGACTTTGATGGAGCTCGGATGCAGCTCGAAAGACACATACTGGTTGCGAGCAAGGAACTCGACAATATTGTAAGCGGCCTGATTCTCGAATGAACGATCCAAAGATAATGAAAACGAATTCTGTTAAGGAAACATTGACTCATTGTGAAGAAAGCGAAAAACATAAAATTGATTCCGCGCCATCCTGACGGAACTTCCGCTTGGTAGATGCGGTGTTAGATAGACGAGGTTCGAATTAAATTTTGAGACGAGATTTGTTGAAAGACCAATGAGAGTATTGGCAGTGAAGAATGAAGAGTCAAAGCCTTCCAACCAACAGGTCAAATTAAGAATTCGACTTCCTTGGAATAAACGCATGCATAGTCTGCGACAAACGATTATGAACTAGTTCCTGCAGTTCAAAAATCAACAACAAAAACACATCTCTTGGCCGTACATAGTGCAGGTTAGCCTTGTGTCAGCCACAGTTCTGAACAGCCACCAGATTAGCAAGTGATTATATATGTGAAACTGCATTGTTTATGGGAAGTGCGGGGTCGTTTCGCTCTAGCCAACAGTTGAAGCTCAGAACTAGATTCCTGCCTAAGAATTAAGAGATCAATCACGTGGTATTTACTGGATACACCAATTATTCATGCTTTCTCAATTTCAAGAAGATACTAGAATTTGAGTGGCAACAATAGAACGTTATAGAAGTACTACAGAGCAACAACGAATATACATTGTATAACAAGAAGGAACATAGTCACGTGGATAGAACAACAGGGTCCTCAGGGTCCTCAGGAGACCCGGGAAGGTCTATCTATACAGGGATATTTCCATTATATAGTTACTGTTGTAATACCATTGTTTTATTGGTTATAACACGGTCGATGTCCCGCCTGAAGTCGGGTACATACCACCACATCCTAATAAACATTTCCATATGATATAGTACTATAATATCTCATTACTTCCCCCATGTCATACCCAGTCTTTGCCAAAAAGCGAACCAGCTCCTCGCCTCGACATTGCCAATTGCAGATTGCCACCCAGCGGCAAAAGAGCCTGCGGTGAGAAAGTATCAGAATGTAATTTAGCAAGCGATCAATGTAGACAACATACCTTCAAGAGGTCCATCCAAAGTAAATCCAAGTGCCTGAACCGCCCAAGGCGCAGCATACATGAGCAGACCAAGCACAAGGAGTGTAAGGGCAACAGATGTGAGAACAGGATGGTTGTGGATAAACTCTTCGACGGTATCCTTACCTTTGTCAAATGACTCCTTGATGGCACCAGTGAGATTCGCACTTTGCCCTTCCTTGATTAAAGATTCGAATCGTTTGAGCAGGATCCTGGCAAGTCCTTCGTACCAGAGACCGTTGGTATGTACTAGCCCGCTGTTCTTGACGATATTTTTAAGACGAGTCTTAAGGTCATTGCCTAACTTCTCGGAAGTAAGCAATGCTGAAAGTAAGGCTTCGGCAGTCTGTATCTCTGCTGCATTGGTACTGAGTAGAAGCCGTTTATTGTCAGATATGGCACAAGATGTCGCATTTTCGTGATAGTTATTCGAACAGAAGAGGCAATCGACGATTACTTTAAACATATCCATTATTATACCCAGTCTCTTAAAACGCAGATTTTTGAAGCAATCTAGATGATATATATCGTCGACGAATTGTTAAGGGGTTTGAATGGAAGTTAGTGCGTGGAGAATAAAAGTTGACAGATGGAGAGGGAAAAAGAGGAGGCAAGGAAGCTGTTTACAAGAGGTGATCTCCTACCCCGCAATTCAAGCTCGGATTACTAAAGCTTGTTACGTCTCGCGTGACTAATATTATATAAAAGCCCACCAGTGGGTGCACAGACTCACGGGCAGCTTGTAAGTAAAGTACAATTTCATACCAAAAAAGGCAATTTGAATAATTTAATTAAAATTCAATATTATATTATTCGAAATTGAGATATATAATTATTAAATATAAGAATTTTATATTTAAAAAATATTGAATTAAAAGAAATAAAATTGAAGTTTTTATAATCGAATATATAATTTCTTATTAAAAAATTTCAATAAGAAAATATAATAACGTGGTTTATCAGTGGGTCGGCCACTTTTACCTCGAATTATCATTCTATATTCGATACGTGTTTTCTTTATAATTAGCCATAAAAAGTTATTCTAAAGAAGCACACATAATCTTAGCTATTCAAGCTATTGAATCAAATAAAAAATTGACAATTCGAAAGGCAGCTCAGCTCTATTGTGTACCTCGATCTATATTGGGTGACAGAATTCGAGGTAAACCCAATATGGCTGAGAGTCGGCCAAAAAGTCATAATTTGATTGAATTGGAAGAGGAAATACTTATTCAATATATACTTGATATGAATAGCAAAGGATTTTCACCTAAATTAAGTATTATTAAAAATATAGCAAATTATATATTCGAAACGCGAAAGGCAAAAAAGGTTGAAAAACTCTGGGCTTATCGATTCGTAAAGCGTTATACAGAATTAGAGATACGTTTTAATTGCATTTATGACTTTCAAAGAGCTTTTTGCGAAGATCCTAAGCTTATTGAAGATTGGTTTCAAATAGTTTCGAATATACGAGCAAAATATGGTATTCTCGACTGCGATTTCTACAACTTCAATGAAACCGACTTCATGATAGATATAATATGTTCCGGAATGGTGGTAACTAATGTTGAACGAAATGGCAGAAGTAAGACAATACAATTAGGCAATAAAGAATGGGTTACAGCGATTATATGTGGTAATGGAGAGGGGGAAACTATATTATCATCCTTAGTTGTGTAAGGACAATATCATTTTTCTAATTGGTATACAGAAAGCGGTTTTCCTGTAGATTGGGTTATTAAAACTATTTCTAATGGATGGACGAATAATGAAACGGGATTAGAATGGCTAAAGCATTTTGATAAGTATACAATTCATCAAACAAAGGGCAAATATCGAATGCTAGTATTAGATGGATATGAAAGTTATGAATCAATACTTTTTCAATTATATTGTAAGTCAAATAATATTATAGCAATCAAGCTACTATTGTATTCAAGTTATTTAACTTAACTATTTGATATTGGCTGTTTTGGTGTATTGAAATGGGTATATGGTTGTCAAATTGATAGATTTGTTAAAGCTTATATCAACTATATTATTAAGGTTGAATTCCTTATAGCTTTTAAAGCTGTATATCAATAATCAATTATAGCTCAGAATATAAAAGCTGGTTTTCGAAAAGCAGATTTAATATTATTCGATCCTCAAGCTATACTTTCGAAATTGGATATTCGGATTTGTATATTTATCTTTTCATCTATTGATTCAAACACTTGAATCTTTTAAATACTTCACAATCCAATTGAAGCTTTTTCATAATCAACTTTAGTGAAATCTCGAATAGTTCACCATCAATCAAGCTCTCCTATACCTATATTTGAGATTGTATTGGCTTTAGCGAAAGGTATAAAGAGATTAGCTTATGAGAATACATTTTTAAGTGTAAAGAATTGTATGCTTTGAAAGACAAATGAAGTATTAAGCAAACATCGATGTGCTAAAAAGATTCAATTGTGTAATGGAGGAGTATTTAATGGACAAAAGGTTGAAGATATATTATATTAGTAAGAGGTTGATATTTAGATTCAATATGATGAGTGTTAAAAGGGGGGGAATTCTAATGGGGAAGTATCTTTTAGTCGATGTTGTAGTAAGTGCAGGAAGATTGGGTATAATACAAGGACTTATCAAAATAATACAATAGATTCTAGATTATTAGATTCTTAATAGTTTTAATCAATTGATTTAATTGTTGTTGAATAATATAGCTTTAGAATGATAATTCGAGGTGAAAGTGGCCGACCCACTGATAAACCACGTTATTAGATTTTTTAAATTCAAATTTCAAGTTTTTCAATTTGTTTTCAAATATATTATATTTCAATATTTAATAAATTTAGAATATAATTTTGAATAATATAATATTGAATTTTAATTAAATTTTGAAATTAATCAATTTTAGTATGAAATTGTACTTTACTTACAAGCTGCCCGTGAGTCTGTGCAACCACTGGTGGCCGATACATACTGAGATATAATATTATATACTAAGAACTTATAATATGATTTATAAGTATACGAACTATATTATTATATAAGCTACTTCTTTTTACATACAAAATTCGTCTATACGTAATCGTGTACTTTCTTTATTTAGTGATAGAGTTTTTTGAAAATTTATTTATATTATGAATTTCTAATTATTGATTAAGAATTTGAATTATTATAGTAGTTATTATAAGAATAGTTTTTTTGTAATGAAAATCGTAACAATTTCGACTTTTTTAGAATATAATAGAAATATTTATATAAAAATTAAATTTCTAAATATCTGACTTTTTATTATTATTAACTCTTCTTTTTATTTTAAAAATTAATAATTAACCATTAAAATATAAATATTAAAAAAAGCTTGATTTTGATGTATTTTTGAAGTGACCTATATAATGATATAGTCCGCATCCCTGTGGTGGCAAAGTTAATATTCTAAACGAAGAGAAATTCAGTATAAATCCCTATACAAATTTTTAGGTTGTACATTACAATATTAATATTCCTTTCGTTATAAACAAAATGCTCACTTCGTTAGTAACAAATATTATCAATTCAAAATGGGACCCGTTTATTATTGAATTTTTATAAAAAATGATAATATTATATATGTAAAGTCTATATTCCTTGAAATCAATTATAAACAGATACAAAAGTGATATTACTGTAATATAAGATA
>PQXN01000483.1:0-17627 GCA_004786275.1 Botryotinia convoluta
TATTATATTCGAAATATATATTCATATAGAAATTGATTATCACATTTTATATTACAATTTATATAAGAATTGAGAGTATTCTTTTAATAAACTAATAATCTATATGAATTATAAGATTATATATAAAAAAACATATAAAATCTAGTCATCAGGGTATATTTTGATCTGAATATATCTAGTCAAATACTATTGATTGGATTGTTTCTTTCCAAAACTATTTAAAAATAGATTCTAATATATATTCCCTCTTTACCTCTGGGATTGCAATGCTTTTATAATTGAGTTTCTAGATTGTATATCTACACAATTTCTCTTCTATATTTCAATCCGATTATTTCTCCTTTTCCTTACATCTGCAATCGTAAAAGCATTTTCTTAATTCTCTTTACCCTTTTGAATCAAACCTTTATTTTGACTATTTCAATTCAGTACTCTAGATAAAGTAATCTCTAATACATTATAGCTTTTATTAATAAAATCATAGCAATAAGAGCACATTATTCTCTAATCTCTATCTACTCTTTTCAAATATAAATTTTGATATTCCTTTTATATACATTTCCCTTCATTTTCAAAAGGCTCCTTATCAATACTATCTTCCCCCTCAGTATCCAATAGATCTTCGATATCAAAACTATTTCTCTCAAGATTATAATTAAATTTAGTTTATAATATTTCTATACTTATATTCTCAATATTCAAAAGAAATAATATATTCATTATAGGAGATATTGATTATCTTTTTTGTTCCCTTCAATCTTGCTATCTGAAATCAGGGATTAAGCTTCTATTTTGTTTAAACGCTTCTAAATTGTATTAAATTCAATACAAACTTATTCTTTTTATTATAAAACTTACTTCTTGATAATCCCAAAGAGTTCTGAATTCATTGTTTTTTTGTTTTCATTATTGCAAGTCTTTTTTTATTGCTTTATCTATTCTATATAATAATAGTACAAATAGTATCCACAAGCTATAAGTTCTCAAAGTCTTTTAAATTAGGAAATTCATTTATAGTATCTTCTCGAATATATTATCAAAAAATAGATAATAAGGCTTTTCAATTACAGGAATTATTTTGTTCTTATATATATTTCAATTGATTTTATATATGAATTCAGAAATACATAAATATATTAGAATTATAACTATCTTTGAATCGCCAAATGAGATATCCCTTTATTGTATCAAAAATCGCTTTAAAATCCATTATCGTTTTTTTTCTATATCCAGATATTATTATACTTGATATCAAAATGATAAATAATCTATTAATACTTATAAAAGAACTTTGTTGTTCAAATTGTCTCCTTTGAATTGATATTTGAGGAAGGGTTTTTTTATGTTTTATTAAGGTTATAGGAAAGTATAGCATATTGAATATAATTTTGTTTAATAATATTAAAATGAATTAATGATAATAGTAATATTAAACTGTTATTAAGGGGATATCTAATCTCTATAAATATATGATTCATAATTACCACTTTTTTATTCTCTTTACTCTCTTTACTCACTTTTGTTATCTTATTTCTATTAATGTTGATTTTAGTTATGTTAATAATACATAATAACATTTTTGATTACATTTAATACAATCTCATTTTTAGAAATAAGTATTAAAAAAACTTTAAAATATATAAAAACATATAAAAACATGTAAAAATGTATAAAAACATAAGAAAAGCAAGAAAGAAAAGAGGTTAAAGATTTAGGTTTTGTAGTTACTAAAACCTTCTAATGTTGGTATAAAACCAATATCGTTAATACCTATAGTCTTTTTTAATATTCGCTATAATAATTCTGTGTTTTTTCCTATAATAATAATTCGGTATATATAATAGGCTATATTCTATAGAACTATCTTAAATTAATAAATATATTAAAACAAGTTTATTGAAAGCTTATTATCGAAGTATATTATCAATATTATCTTTGTGGTCTCTTGTAGCACTTCGATTACTAATACTTGAAATCGAATATTATATTGAATTGAATATGTTACCTATTATACAAGTCTTATAAACAATATATAGAATATAAGATTTGCTTAAGTATTTATATAAAACTTTATTTCCTTCAATAAAAGCTTTAAATAAAATTAATATAATTATTCAATATTTAATCTTATAAGTAAGATTTACTCAAATCACAAACTCTTTTTTTATTTAATAGAATTCTTTTTGGTTTATATTTAAATATAATTATCTTAGCTTATTTAATACTTTTCTTTGGTTTAGATTTTCAGCTAAGGATAGACTTTTTTGTTCGATTAGATTTAATGATTTTATTATTAATTTGAGCTTCTATATTATATATGGAACTATTGGATTGATGTCGAAACAAAAGAGAGTGAATGAGAGAATGAGGTGAAAAGCGAATTGAAAAGTGAGTAGAAAAGCAAAATGGAAAACGAATTAGAGAACAAGGGGGGAAACAAATTGAAAAGCAAAAGGAAAAGCAGAGGAAAGAGCGAGAGGAAAAGTGAAGAGAAGAGCGAAGAGAAGAACAAGGGGGAGAAAGATCTGGTATATAAATAGAATCATTTTCAGGCCCTTGTGAATCTCCTTGATCAAACATATTCCCAGATCGCCTAGCGTTCTTCTTCCTTTTTATTCTAGTAAGCTTATATAAATACTGTTTTCATATTAGCATAATAATATCCCTTACATTGCCCAAAAAAGATGATATGCTTTATATGAAACTTTGAGATCTATAATCCAATATCTCTTTGTAGTATAGACTTAGATTTAATAAAGAAAAAGAAGTGTTTGTATTAGAATTTTCAGATTTCTGTTTGTATAACAAAAGAAGCAAATATGGTTATATGATATACTATATCGTCTGTACTCAGCCTCCTCTAGAATTGATTGAAAGTAATTCTTTTAACTATTCTTTTCAATACTCTTTTATAGAGAAATCCCACTCTACTTTGTAATATCGCTTTTATTTTTGATATTAAATTCAAAAGGTTAATAAAAAATATTATTATTTATAAAAACTATTAGGAGCAATATATTTGAGAAGTGTTATAAGAATGAAAATGAATATATATCGAATGTATATACTATTTGTAAGCAAAAAAGACAAGAAAGGATTCAAAATCTATTTTCAGATATGTGTGCTATATTTAAAGCAAAAGAAAATGTAAGAATTAAAGCTATTTATTATATCAAAAAGCTAAAAAAGATAATATTATATTAAAGCATAAGTGAAAAAGATTATAAAAGAATAAAGAAGAAAAAGAAAGATGAAATTATGAATTCAATAAAGATTGAAAAGTAAGACATTTAATCTGAATTGTATTATTAACTAAGAAATAATTAATATATTTATTAACCTTTATTTTTCTTAGGGTTGATTTGGGAGTGAATTAGATTATTATATATGGGGCTAGATTATTCAATCCTTTGATTGAGATTGGTAGTAATATCGATTCCCAATTTGAAATAAGTGAAGAAAAGAATAATAATGATCTTTTCGATTTTGATATTATTATTGATAGTGAAAATAATGAGTGGGAATTGGAAATAGATAAATATAATAGAAAAGAAGAAAAAGAAGAAATAGAAGACAATAGCGATATGGATATGGAAATGAATATTGATGATTATGACAAAAAGGTTGTGAGGCAATTGGAGGGGGAGATGGGCTTCGAAATATCTGATAAATGGAAAGAGTATTTTGATAATAGTATTTGAGGGGAATCAAGAAAGATATATAAATCATTTCCTTATACTAATTTGTATTTCATTATTCCTTCAACTTTATTTAATTTTAGACTCTAAACTAATATTCAAATAGATTATAACTTGAATCTATAATCTTCCATAATAAAAGGATTATTGAAGTAAAGTATACAATCGCTTTCAAACTATAATACAGAATTTGATCTCAAGCGTTCTTTTGTTGTTAGGGTATGGTTAGATAGTTTATCAAGGTGTAAGATTAGTATAATAAATATATTTTCTGCTTTCAGATTAATAGCTTTCTTTAAAAAAGAATATTATAATGTAATATTTTCTATTCCTTCTTTTTTTATATATTTTTACATATTTTTATATATTTTTATATATTTCTTTTCCCCAGCCTGATAGATATAATAAATATTAACACAATTCAGGTACCCCAAAAAGTTATTACATCAACTATTTGACTACTCACAAAAAGCTATTTAACAAAACCTTTCTATTTGGACCCCAGAGAAATTGAATTAATTAATAGATCGCCTAAGCTCTAACCCCCTCTCTTTACTTGGGTCTAGTAAATAGTAAATCTTTTTATAGCAATAGTATAAATATAATACAAAGCAACATAGTTTTTGGAAACCAAAGCAAACTATAATACAAAGGAGTAAGGATATATAAAACTTACTTTTTTTTTCTGAGGAAAAAGAAGAGTCTGAAGAGTTTGTTAAGCTTCTTTATGCTTTTTCGAAGTATGATATAACAAAACCAAACAATTGTTTTTATCTATAATTTCAAAAGTAATAGAATATGCAATACCAATAGTAATAGCAAGATCATCAATAGCGATTTGGAAATAGATTCGAATGCTGTTCATACAGAAGATACTATAGCGAACCTCAATCTATATAGGTTATCAAAAAACACTTGAATCAAGAATATTATAAAGCTATACAATTACCTAAAACTGGTTGAAATATATTTCTATCTTCATCAACAAAAATATATAATTGTTAGAAACACCCAGCTAGCAAATTAGTCTCTCGAACTACCTTTTATAGATATAATCAAAGGGAACAGTTATTCAGTAGTAATTATAATTGGTATTCAAAAGGGTTATCTAATTATAACAATTCTAATACAGATAATCAAGAAATCGAAAATAGTGACAATAATAAGGAAGATAATAACACTATTTAGGGTTTTGCAGAGGATAAGGTAAAAAGAATATTAATAGAAACCTAAGTAATGAAAGACTTCTTAAAGAAAGAGAATAAAAGGAATTTTAGGATATAGTAATTAAAATTGGATACAAATCTAAACCGAACAATTAGAGAATTAGATTATACATAATATAATTCAAATAAAGGATTAGATAATGATAATTCTAAGAGTAATAATAAATCAGATCAAATAAACTAAAGTAAACTAGGTATTTTGATTCTATTTAATAATAAACTAATATTATATAGATATTGAAATACTAATTAACTGGATTGCGTTCGAAATGTATATTACACATATTAGATAGCAAAAGATGATTGAATTTATTATGAAATATAAAGATTATATTACTAATATCTCTAATCCACTTACAAATATTTGAAGAATAAATATACAGCTTCAAAAGAAGACTGGTTTACAATCTGAGTAAATTGATTACTATATTAAAAGCTGTATAGTCTATATTGGAAACAATAGTACAGTGGATCAGTATAGCTATGAATCCTGTAGAGAACCCTGATAGCACAAAGAAACAAATAAGAAAAAAGAAAGACAGCCCAAAAAGCAATTCCTCTTCTTCCCATTGACAAGAAAATTAAGCACACAATTTAGATCCTTTAAGGCTAAAATTCTAACAATATACAAAGCAAGTTTTAATAGAATCAAAGATTAAGATAATGATAATAAAGAATGGAAAGATATCTTCGATAGAGATTTATATCAGAATTATTATCAAAAAAAGCTTGGTCTGTTTCAAAAATAAGTCCTTCCTAAAGTTCTACTTTTATATATTATTGTTAATTAGAAATAAGGCTGAGGATATAGCCCTAATACTATTACAAAATGATATATAAATAACTAAAATCAATAATCATTATATATATCTTATTATTCTATTCAATCTCAATCTTCCTTTAGATAAGTGAGTAAAAAAGCAGAACTTTTTATTATCTTGTTTAATATCTAAATCGAAAAAGGTTAATAATTTAGATTCCTTTTTATAATCTATAATAAATGAAATACTAGTTTTAAATAAAGGCATTGATAGAATGATTGAGAAGAATAATTCAAAGTATCAATTATATAACTCTTTTATCAGAAAGCCGTTTATACTACACGCATAGATTATCATTATCTCTAAGGACAGACTAGAAAGAGCTGAGTCTATAGGATTAAAGGAGCTTAATAATACATATCAACTATATCACTATTATATGATCTATAGTATTTGCAAACTTAATAATAGCTTTTATTATATACCATACATTACAGCACAATTATAAGTTGGAGATCTAAAACTAAAGAAAAATATACAATTTCAATTGAACGAATAGAAAGGAATGTGAGTGAATAAAGCAGCAATAAATAAATATTAGGGGTTTGTATATTATTCTATATTACTCAAACTTGAATCGATTTATTTTATAAAGAATGTTGGAATCGATATAATGTATTATATCTTATAAAATGTAATACAGGATTTTCATTTATTGTGGGGGGGTAGGTGGTTTAATCTAGATAATGAGAAATTCTATAGAAAAAAAGTGAAAGAGTTGAAAAAGAAGTGTAAACAATAAGAAGACAAAGTATTCTTCTCAACCTTCGGGGCAGGAAACCAATCCCTAAATAGAGTAAGAAATACAACCACCTTATAAGTGTTGGATTTAGAGGATATTGAACGCGATTTAGAAGATCGGAGAGAGGATAGATTGGATAAGGAAGTGTCTTTGATACCATATATTATACCAAAAAAAGAATAATATCGATTAGGCATTATTCAAGAAGATACAAGATATATGATTCCATTACAATTTGGATAGAGTGCTAAGCGTATAAACAAATATTGAAAGGGATATAAAGCTGCTGAGTGGAAGGAGTTTCTTATATAGGATAGAATTATTCTATTAGTAAATTTACTAGGTTTTGATCTCTATCTAAAGAACTTCATGTTATTAAAAGATATATATATTTTATATCACAAAAGATTGATATCAAAGGAAAAATTAAATCATCTCGAATATAAAGTAAGAGAATTTGTATAAACGTTTCAAGAGTTATATTATCAGGACAAGAAAGACTGTATAAAAGTGTATAAAATCAATATATACTCTTTGCTTTATTTAGATATATAGATTCAATACTGTATAGTTTTAGTCAAGTTATATAAAAACATATAAAAAAAACCTAACAAAAGACAGCATCACAAATTAGGGATTTAGGCTTAGGGTGAGTGTTTTGAGCATAACCAATAGAAAAATATATCGGTATTTGTAAGGGAATAATGGTTAATATAATAAATATAGATAAAGCGCTATCAAATCAATTGATACAAATAAAACACATAAATCACTTGCTAGGATCAAAAAGTCGCTATAAACAAAGAGAGGAAGAATTGGAACAAAAATTGGAGTTCCCAATAACAACCAGGGCATCTCTCGAGACGAATTTAAATCGTATTCAATTCAATCTAATTAAATAGCATTTCAGAGGGAAAGATTTGAAACAATAGCTAATTGATAAAGATTCCACAAAACTCTTTAAAAAAGCAAGAATCGATACCAGAATAATAATAGGGATTATAGTTGGGCAAAACATTTCTACAAAGAATCACGATGACTCATATATACAATAGTATTTAGAAGAAAAAGTGATAAAGCAATATAAAAAAATATAGATTATTATTCAAAACTATAATTAGAAAGAGATTATAATAATATAAGAATTTCGCTCTATACAAAAACATAGAAAATAAAACTTCTTAATAGTTAATAACTTTATTAATAAGAGATTGAATAAATTAAAGATTATAAAATTGAAAAAAATAAAATATATCATTAAAAGAATAAAAGTTATGAAGGATCGTGGAAGTCATTATAATAAGTTTATAGCTTTGATTCTAAAGAATGATTTAAATTCTGATTAGAAAATTGAATATACCTTATATTATAGCAATATCACTTTTATATCTATTTATAATTGATTTCAAGGAATATAGACTTTGCATATATAATATTATCATTTTTCATAAAAATTCAATAATAAATAGATCCCATTTTGAATTAATAATATTCGTCACTAACGAAGTGAGTGTTTCGTTTATAACGAAAAGAATATTAATATTGTAATGTACAACCTAAAAATTTGTATGGGGATTTATACTGAATTTCTCTTTGTCCAGAATATTAACTTTGCCACCATAGGGATTTTGAGCGAAATGAAGAATGGTCGCCTAATATCGAATTTAATATTATCGGAGGCCTAAGGATATTAGAAATCCAAGGTCATAAATCTGAATGGTAACATCTAAACTACTTCGTTGCCTAATTCTTGCAGTCATATATATCTCAATCAAAAATCGATCGAAAGCTTGGGCTAAGCATGTACGAAGTCTGTTCACCTAGATTAGGCAGCGTGGTTCTGGCAAGAAACCCGTGGAATAGTGAATTGTGCATCAGTGCTTTTTGATTGAGTACTAGTGCCACATCCAAGTTGAACATATTTAACAATATAAAAACGACGCAATGTAGAGAACATTTATGGTGGTGGAGCAGCCGCGGCAGCCTCAGGTTCTTGTCCGAGTTTCGCTACTTCTTGCCAAGCTGGACCTGGATCAACCCAGGTTCCTGCTTCTATTCCTCTGCGTCTGACCATTATATATTTGGTAACTTCTTCTGTATATTCGGCAAACTCAAAGTCCTCCCCCCTCTCGAAGATATTCCCTTTCTCTATCTCTCTGGGTAGCCATTCCTCGTAAAATAGCTCAAATGCTGTTGGATTTTCTTCACCCAGCAAATCTCGTGCCGCCGCTCGTTTCCTCATTTCAGCTGCCTCTTTTTTCTTGGCTGCTATTTTATTCCGGTGTGATAATCTCTCTGCTTCCAATGCACCTGGGCGAAGTAGTTTCTTGAGCCTTTCCTGGGAGAAATTATGTTCTTCTGCGAAATCATTATTCTTCCTCGGGATGATTTCGTCTCCAATCCATTCAGGCAATGCCCTAAACAAGTCCATATTGAGCTCTCTTTCTGTTGCCGGACCTTGAAGTTCTTGTAACAATTCTCTAGCGGATGGTCTTTTCTTATGATCAAGCACTAAGGATCTTTGAAGCATAGCTTCAAATTCTCCACTGTACAGATGGTCGATGGGCTGGATTCTTCTGGGATCCATTGTAATCAATGTCTGTTGTTCCTCCGTAAGATCTGCAAATTTTTGGCCTTTGGGAACAGCTAGCTTAGTGGTTGTTCTGTTCCGCGAAGTTAGCGAGTATATGATTGAGCCGGCACGCCAAATGTCACTTTTGGCACTCCACCAATTTAATTCGGGAGGATTGTGCTTGTAATCGATATCGGCTTTGTCGGTGATATCCTCTGAAAATCCATCTCCGAATTCAACAAAACTTGCTGCTCCGAAGTCTCCCAACTTTATGTCTGGATACACGAAATTGTGCGACCCGCCCTCGGGCCAGGAAAGATATATATTCCCGGCGTCTAAGTATGGCATGATAATTGATTTACGCCCTTTGTGTAAAGGATCGTTCTCGTACTTCGGATGATCATTATGAAGGAAAGCCAGAGCATCAATAACCTTGTGATAGAGTTTCCACAAGAATGCTTCGGGTGGCCTTCCTTGACGGACGTTGTAAATTGCACGAAATTGTTTGACAGTACCAGCGTCACAAAGCCTGAAAAATTGGGCCAATATGAGTTTACCCCTTTCATTGCGGTATTGATGAAAAGCTTCAAGCTGTTTGATGGTTTCATGGCCTTTCTTAATAAACCGAAGATAAGCTTTTATTTCGATTTGGCGTTTGGCATTGTAGCTTTTACTGGCGATCTCGCTTGGTGATGTTACTGCGTCTTCGCTAGCTGGAGACAATGGGGGAGAACTCTTATCGCCTGTCTCATTTGATATGATACTCAGCTTGAGGTCAAACTGAGGTTCCATTGGATGCCGCGCATCTGTGATTCCAAAATGAGTAGTTTTATCATAGCTGCGCAGGTGGAAATCAATTTGGATATCCTCAAGCTGCAAGGCAAGGTTTGGTTTATGGGGGTTTTTTCGAAGGTTGATGGTGGGAATGGCGCGTAAATAATTAACGGCCTTGCTCTCGATTGCAAATGGTGGAGCCATGATGTTGATAGTTATTCAGGATATGAGTTATTCCATGTCAAGTATGGATATTCAAGTTTGATGATTTCTACGTTCTTTGAGGATAAAGGCTATTCAAACATTGAATGAGCAATGCGCCTGTTATCAAAGAACTTAGGTATACGATGTCCGGAAATGTCGAATGTCCTTTGTTGTTTGATCACTACCTACCTTGAAATATTCCCAAAACAATAAAACGTTATACATGATAGCATTCATCTCGATGATCTTTACTAAAGCTTTAAGTAACATGAGATAATATTAAATATTTTCTTTAATCTAGTTAATCTATATACATGCCCGGTGGAGTATATATAATAATCGTATATAGCTATTCATCGATTCTAAAAATCACATAAAAAAATCATTTTGCTTTATTTAAAGTCATGAAAATGAAAGCATTTAGAGTGATTATAGTAAGTTGAAACTTTAATTATATTATTATAATATAGTAGATGATTAAGAATCGTTTTAAATTTATTTATCTGAGAAGAAATTTTATATATAGAATAGAATAAATATCAAAAGAAATATTTTTAGTCGTATCTAGTTTTATTATACTAGCGACTTTCAAAGAGTTTAAGTCATAGAAGTTATGCGGAACTTTAAAAACAAGTAACTTTGCTCTCATTAAATTTTGATATAATATAAAAAGACTTATAATAGAGAATCGTAGACTATAGAAATTAATATAATTTTCGATTATCGATATACTCCACTACTATAGATGAATGATTTCGACTCGAAATTATATTGAAATAATAATCGATAAAATATTCTTAATTTTTAATACTTTATGCTATATTTAATTAAGTTATAGAATATCATTTACTAGTATGTAATTGGGTATAGATTTAGAGATATACTAGCTATTGAAGAAGAAGTATTTTTAAATTATTAATTCGTAGAATTTCATTTTTGCTTTGAATTATTATAGTAATCTTGAAATTCTAAGATCCGTAATCTTCAATTATTTTCCCCAATACCTAATACTATTCATATATATATATATTGTTTACAGATGGAAATTCGATATAGTTCTAACGCTAATTCTAATGTAATATAAAACAAGCTTTTTCTCTTCCCATTCAAAGCTAAAGTCAATGATAAATTCGCTTATACTGTTCGTAGTTATTTTTAACACCCCTTAGAGTCTATATTTATACTCATGCTATATAGCTTTTAAAACTCTGAAGTTAAGAAGAGTCAGAAACTTTGGATTTTATAAATCTAAGAAATCCAATAATTCTAATAAATCTAATATTCATAATTCGAATAATAAATCTAAAAATCTCTTATTAAATCTCCTTATAGATATTCTACTAAATCCCCTAATAACCCTCTCAATAAACCTTCTAAATCTTTTAATAAACTGTTTAAATCTCTTAATAAACGTTTTAAATATCCCCAATCTTCATTAAATCTTTAAACCTAAGATTCATTATTTTTCTATCGTATTTTCTTGAGTCTCCAAACCAATTAGAAACATCTATTCAATCCTTTGAAAACTTCAAGTACTTCAAAAGCTTCAAAACTTCAATCAATTTTTTCTTTAATAAATAACAACTTATCAATATAAAAAATATATCATTAAAAAGCTCTTAATTTATATTATAATTATATCTTTTTATATCTCATTTCATAAATCACTTATTCTCAATTTATTAATTTGTTAAAGCTCTTCAATTAATATTTGTATATCAATGATATACATAAAGCTTTTTTACCTTTTTTCGACCAATCAGCTTTCAATCATAAAATGTATTTAATCATATATCTTAGAATGCTAAGAAAGTCAAAATAAGTTAGACTAGTTAGATTGCTTGAATCAGATCTTGCTAAGTGAACCCTTTTTTTTCTTTATATGTATATAATACTATGGTCCTTGTGGACAGTAAGATTATTAAGGAGGTAAACCTCCAATAATTTAAAGATATTATAAATTCATTCTAAAAACCTAAAAAATCAACCGAGATTATTTAAAATAATAGAATTTTCTATTTAGATAATTTTATAGGAATTCAAAACAAAAGTATAAACAATCTTTTCATTTTGATCAATCTGAAAGAGAATTATTTTAAAAGTTGTATTTCTTTACTAAAGAAATATATAACTGTTATCTAATTACTATTTTCATATATTTTTGATAGAAGCGAATAAAGAAATCATTACCATTAGTTAGAATAAGTTGATATGAAAAGAAACTTCTAATATCTATATCAACAGATTAGATAACAAGAAAAGAATATAATTACTTATTTTATAAGTAAGATCTTATAATAAATATATCCACAATATTTACCAAAGAGACTTGTAATCTTATTATAATACTGAATAGTCTTTTAATAATCTTTTAATAAAACTATCTTCTAGTAATAATAAATCTCATCCAATCAGTCTAACGAATTTGATAAATCTAATAAATCAAGTAAATCTGATATATCTACTAAACTTGGTAAATCAAAAAATGAATCGAATGACAATTCAATCAACAAAATGATTAATAAATCGATTAAGTTATTAAGTCTCTCGTAATCTTATGAATACAATTAAAAATCAAGATATCGTTGATCAAAAGAATGAATTATTTAAGAAGTTAAATTATGATTTCAAAACCTCAAATAATAAAATAAGAGATACAATAAACAGTTCTATTTCAATCAAAGATATCAGAAGAGAATAAAAGTAAAATAAAAACCTCAATCTTCTTATATATATTCAAATAGATTTATAATTTTGTCAGATTTATTAGACTTATTATATCTCATTTTATTAGATTTATTAGATTTATTAGATCTATTAGATTTCTTGGGCTTAATAGTGCCTTCGACGTTACTATTCGAGTAAGAAGCGAAAGGCAAACGAAGTGTATAGACTATTATATTATTGTTAGATTTGTTATTGAAATTTATCAAAAGTTTGAATCAGATTTACTTCACTTAAATCAGTACACAGATCACCCTTTCAAAAAATTTAGATCTCTAAATAGCATTAAAGGTTCCTATTCAAAATATTTAAATCTTTTCTATATTTCAATATTTTAAAAGCTATATAATATGAATATAGATATAGATCCTAAGTGATATTAAAAATGATTATAAAGAATACTAGTAAGCCTATTATTATTTTTAGCTACAAAGAGCCAAGAAAAGGCTTGTTATAGTGTAATATAAAAACACGATTTTTTCAATGAAATCATTTCAATTGTTTTATTGAAGTTGATTTGAAGAAAAAAATTGATAATTATATAGAATGAATTAAAGGTTCTTAAATACTATACTTTTTATGACAATAACTTCAATATCAAGGGTTATATGAAAAATTAAAGTTTAATCAAATTTTGAAATTTTGATTTCAATAATAATGATATGAATGTATTAAACTTATAGCTTATATTAGTATAAACTGTTATATATTGAATATAATAATAATTCTATTAGTAAAGCTATTTTGATACTTAGGCATTTATAATATAATAATATGATTCTTGATTTACTATATAATATAAATGTAATCGACTTAGTATCGTCTTCATATAACTATATAATAGAATATGACTCCCAAAAAACCAATTCAATAAAATTTGATTTGAAGGATTATGAATAAGTAAAAACATGAGGGTAAATCAACCTCGCCTACAAGCTTCTACTTTAAATAAATTACCTTTTAAATTTTTATAATAACGATTATAATTGAAATTTACTTTCTTGAAAAGCAAGGGGTTCGAGGGTTCGTATGCCCCTGCTAAAGTTTTATTATATTCCTTCTTTTCAATATGAATAGGAATCTAGAGGAACACAATTAATCATGTGTATTTTCTGTTTTTCAAGGAGTATATAAATTTAGTTCAAATCTCTTTTTCAAATTCAATTCATTTGAATAGATTCGCAATATTAAATAGATATAAGATTAAATAAATAGACAATCATTTTAGAATGTTCGCTATTATATCAAAGTTCTCTATAATGTATTACAATAGTTTAAGAGACATATATATATCATTCAAAATGTATCTAATCTAATCTAGTCATATTTCTCATAAATGAATTTTTAAATTATTTATAATTTTGATACATAAAGCTTTATTGAATATTATGATTATATTCAAAAAGAGGATAATGACTTGTATTATATTATTTCATATTTTCTATATACTTCCAAGGTTTCTATAATATTATTGAATAATTCCCTGACAATTTGCTATTTTTGATAACTATCAATTAAATCACTTAATTTTATTATAATATTAAGAAGACTAACTATAATGATGAAATTATATCATTATTATAAAATAGTAAAAACTTAATATTATAAGGAGAAACCCATATTTTTTATATAATCTTATATAATATACAATAACATTATAATTTTAAATAGAGAATTCTGTATTCAAAATTATAATTCATTATTTCGGAAAATTCAAAATATAATGTCAAAGTTAATCGCAATGTAATTTAACAAATAATATAATAATTCTTCCTTATTATAAATCTAATCTGCAATCAAATAAACTAATAAAGAGAATCTAATTTCAAATCTAAACGTAATAATAAAAATATTCAAAATTGAATGATATATTCTCTATAACATAGAATATATACAGATCTGAGAAAGCATAAATAAATAACCTCAATCCTTGTAGAAATAATTTATTTTAATATTCATTTTCTATAAACTTAATAATTTTTAAATAAATTCAATATCAGATTGATTTTATTATAAATAATCATTCAATTTTATATTCTACAAGCTTTAGCTCCTATATAGTATTATATATAATATTTTTCCACTTCAAGTCTAATCTGATCCTAATTAAGCATATACTCTATTATAGATCATAAATCTAATATAACTTAGAATTATATAATATTACTATCTCTTATTCGAATTTTATCTTAATTCTTGATTGAATTATTCGTTTCAGCTCTAAAAATTATCATTTTCACTCAAAAATCTTTCAAAATGCAAAGGATTATGTCAAAAAAACAGTTATTTTATAGAAATTTGATTCAAAAACCAGAATCTTTTGATTATTTTATTTAATATCTATCTTTAATTATATAAAAGTTATTTCTGTTTTTGAAATTCACAATATCGAATTTAATATTTAATTATATCAAAGCCTTATTTTTAAAAATGAGATATATTTTTTTGGATGCAAATCTCAAAATAGATAAAGAGATAAAATAAAATCATTTAAAATCTAATTATTTTATTATTTCTTTTAAAGATTTAATATATGTATATTATATAAAGTAAATCTAATAAAATTATCTAATCTATTAAGTTCTTTTATTAAAATTAAAGGAATATAAGTATTTTTATTTAGGTTTTACTTCAAAAAACTAAAAAAAGAAAAAGAATATAATAATAACTTTAAAAAGCTAATAAACTATAAATGAGATCAATAGGAATCCTCAAAATTCGAATCTATTATATAATTTTATACATATACATAAGATTAAAAGATTGAAATCGATTGAATGATATTTTAATACGTTATATATACAGAGATATATGATATAATCATTACATATAGAATATCTATTGAAATTCTTTCAAATAAGTCAAAAAACTATAAAATTCAGATAAGATTTCACTTTTATTTCAAAACAAAACTCGAAATTCATTTATTTAAATCACAAAACAGTTTAAAAATACAAATCAAATTAGATTTTGCTTTCAACGTACTTAAAAAGAAGTAATTCGAAGATCTAAATTCTTTTTATAGGAATTTGATAAAATGTAGTAATTAGAAAGTCTGTTTTAAAAAAGTTGATTCAAAATCGAGGAACAATCCAATTATACAATGAAATCGAATAATTGTTTTGTTATTTAATAAACTCAAAGTTACTTTAAATTGATTATAAAAGTAATAAAATCTTATAATGTGGTTTATCAGTACGTGCACTATATCAATATGTGCACCACTTTTATCTCAATTCTTATTATTTAATTACAATATGCGATATATCAATCAATTAATATGTAATCGACTTATAAAGAAGCCTGAATACTCTTAGCTATTAAGGCTATTCGATAAAACAAAAAGTTATCCTTTAAAAAGGCTGCTAAGCTATATAATATTACTTATATAATGCTTATTCAAAGAATAAATGGAATACTTCTACAGTCGAAATTCGATTAATATAGCAGAAACTTATTGAATTAGAAGAGGATATTATTATTCGATATATAATTGATATAAATAATAAAGGATTTAGCTCTAAAGTTAAGGGGGTGAAAGATATAACAAATCATATTCTAGATTCTCGAGATACAAAACAAGTTGGAAAGCTTTGGGCTCATCGATTTATAAAATGTTATATAAAGTTAAGAATATATTTTAAATATATTTATAACTTTCAAAAAGCTTTCTATAAAAATCCTATATTTATTCAAGATTGGTTTTGACTTATATCAAATATGCAAATGAAATTTAGTATTCTCGATTACGATTTATAGAACTTCGATGAAATAGGCTTTATAATGGGAATGATAAATACTAGTATAGTTATTACTGATACTGAGAGATATAGTAGAAGTAAAGCTATATAGCTAGGCAATCGAGAATGGGCTATAGCGATTATATATAGCAATAGTGAGAGGGATATTATACCTCCATTTCTGATAGTTTAAGGATAGATATATTTTTCCAATTGATATACGGAAATCAATCTTTTTATAGATTGGGCTATTAAACCTACAAGCAATGAGTAAACGAATAATAAGATAGATTTAGAATAATTGAAATACTTCAATAAATATATAAGAAATCGAATTAAGAGTAGATATAGAATGCTAGTACTGGATAGGCATAAGAGCTATGAATCAATATTATTCTAGAACTATTGTAAGGAGAATAATATTAAATGTGTGTGTTTATTATTGTATTCAAATCATTTAATCTAGTCTCTTGATATTGGATATTTTAGTATCTTAAAACAAGAATATAGTATACAAATTGAAGGGTTTATAAGGGTATATATCAATTATATCTCAAAGATTAAATTCTTTATAGCTTTTAAAGCTATATATCAATAATCAATTACAAATCAGAATATAAAATCAGGGTTTCGAGGAGCAAGATTAATTCTATTTGATTCTAAAGTAATACTTTCTAAATTAGATATTCGAATTTATATATTTACTTTTTCTTCTTCCAATTCAGATCCTTAAGTTTCTCAAATATCTCACAATCCTATAAAAATATTTTTTCAATTAATACTAATTAAATCTCGAATAACTTATTATCAATTAAGCTTTCCTATATCTTTATTTGAGATTATACTAGCTTTAGCTAAAGATATAAAGAAACTAGTAACATAACGTATGGGGAACTCGGACATATGAGGAACTCGAACACTTTTTCAATTATTCTATATGCGATCTTGTTCTACAAGCTATACAATCCTCCAATTCCAATTCTGAATCATTTGAACTATTCTTTAGCTTTTTTTCTTCAATCTCTTCTTCTGATTTTTCAATTGAGCACTTATATAATTATTCTTATAGCTTTTTTTTCTTAGGTTTTTTCTTTACTTTATATATTATTTTCAATATTTTCTTAAT
>PQXN01000484.1:0-17544 GCA_004786275.1 Botryotinia convoluta
ATAAATAATAAGTAATATTAATTATTAATTTTTATTTTATTTTATTTTAATTCATACCACCAAGATACCAAGAACGAAAAGAAGAAAAGAAAGAGAAAAAAGCAAGCAATTTCTGTCCAATCTAATCCAAAGCTGGATGTCGAAAGCCTCCCTCTCCACATTCTGAACAAATCGGCATACAGTACAATTCACATTTCGATCTCATCATCAATTCAAGCCGCAGTCGCCGACCTACAGTATCGATATCTACTTTCATCGAATGAAGCACACGACCGAACCCGATTAGATTTGACCTTAGCTTTCATATTCCTCGAACCTAAGGAAATCATCATTTTCCTACGTCCAAAATCTACTCCACGTCTTTACTCCTCCTAGAAAGAAACCCGGTCGTATGCAAGAAAACGTATTCGTTATCCCCTCCATCAGGGAATGCATGTCATAGATTTAGTACTCATCCTACATCTCAGTTCAAACAACAACAACAACAACAACAACAACACTCTTCTCCCTTACCCAAGCCATATTCGAAGCCAGCACCGGATTCGAGAAAAGCTCTCAGCCAAACTCTAATGTTCCTACTCTGATCCTATACTGTCTACCTCGGTCTTCTACACATATGCCCAAATCTCGACGTTTTTGGTTTCTTTTTTCTAAAACAAGAAAAAGCTTTGCATACTTCGCATCTTTCATATCTCGCCCATCAAATTCCACCTTCGATAAAAATACTAATTGGTGATCACTGCCACTTTACTTCCGCCACGCTCTTTACTATATTATACCATTTATATATATTCCTTTCTGCGTTAAGAATATATCTTTTTTACAGCCTTTAAAATTCAAATCAGCCCTTTTTCTCCCCACTACATCTTAACCTATAGTTTCAAGATTTCAGCAAGCACCCAAAACTGCGCAGCATTGCACCAAAATATCGACTGCATATTCTCAACCTTTACAAAGTTATCTTGCCCGGACTCGGAGTTAACGAAGCACCAGTGCCTCATTCCAAATCCTCTGAAGGCAACAGCCACACTCAACTACCCAGATCAAGAACGTGTCTAGCCTGCATCCGAATCCTGCCGTTCGAAGCCTCCATTTTCATCCCAAACAACACGTCAACCGTTTTTTTTTTTGATTTTTTGATTTTTTTTTGATTTATACAATACACGATCGGATAATATTTAGAGCCGGAAAATAGTATATCAAAGTTCGAAGCTATACCGAGAATCCGATCAACGGACTTGATCGCGTTCTCTTCCGTGGAGAGTAAACAAATCAGTTAGAAAGCCTTTGATTTGGCCCAGCCTTTTCCAGGCGTTTGAAGCATTTTCCTGAATCGTTGAAATTGGTGTGACCACATTCAGCAGATCAGCCATCCATCAGCCGCCTTTGCACCATACACGAGATCTGAGCAATCAAGAAAAAGGCCACACGCACGCTTTACCTTTTTAGCTGACTACTGCCATTCTTCTTTGCCCAGTACAAGTTACTTAAGTTACTCATAAAACCTGCAAGTGCCTTCTAGACCCACCATTTGTATGTATTTCACGCTTTACCCTTTTTATTTATTCTTATTTTCACACCATCCTCATCCTTGCATCTGGGAAGTCATATGTGCTATTCTATATACGGGACTAGGATGGTGAATTCATAACCTCCACCTCAATCACCACGCAACCTACCACTAGGCTATCGTTATACCCTTGGTATACACTCGTTGATGTGCACATGCTACTTACTACCTACTCACTACTACACCACCTTTCTTAACAACTTGTC
This sequence comes from Botryotinia convoluta, assembly GCA_004786275.1. Classification (NCBI taxonomy): domain Eukaryota; kingdom Fungi; phylum Ascomycota; class Leotiomycetes; order Helotiales; family Sclerotiniaceae; genus Botryotinia; species Botryotinia convoluta. The sequence continues at coordinate 1,777 of PQXN01000484.1, forward strand.
ACCAGCACATTCATCATGACGGCATGCTTCTGATATACGAATACTGACATTTGCCTCGCAACGAACAGGTTCTGTTAAAAGGTTCGACCATTCGGGTGGCTGCATATCTTCTGGCAATCCGTAAATCCTATCGAACATCCAAGAAACTTCAAATTCTTTGTCCTGTACGTGCCTGCACCCTAACCTCACTATGAATGCGACTAAGCTATGAACGCCCCTCGTCAAGCCATCTTGAGAATACTGTTGTTCTCTTCATCATTTGTAAAGTTACTCAGGCTGATTGACCCACAGAGTTTCCTTTAGAATCGTTATCGACACTTACTATTTTAGTTTCATGCTCCCGAGACTTTGTTCAGACGATTTACGCCTCTGCCCTAGTTATTTCTAGAGTGCGGGAACTTAAGATCGCTAGTCAAGATCTTGGAAAACAAGCGTTGTTGAAAAAGCATTCAGCTTTGAAACTATTTCTTCGACTAGCCTGTTCTACTCAAGTTCTATTACTTAAACTCGGCATCTCATCATTAATCGCTTTAAGTCGTTGTCGATCGAACTTTAATTCTTCCCAATAACGGAAACAGAAAAGGAGCCACTCTACCTAAGAGATCTAGGGTACCAAGATCTATCTAACAAACTACCACTATCCACCCAATACTTTGTCACTTAAGTCTATCTTTCAAGATACTCCACTTCCATCGAGAGTTCTCTGACCGATTATAATCCATTTCCTCGAATCTTCATATAGATACGCAGCGTAACAACACTCAAGTTCTCGCTCTTCTTCACAACTTCATCACTTTAAGTTTTCTACAATTTCTATGGACCAAGCCTTCTACAATATTCTCGATAATCAACAGTAGAACTTCTCAATTCGCGAAAGCTTCTACTCAGTGTTCTTCTGGTGTCGATAGCATCTTTTAGTCTTATTTCCCTCCCACCGCCAAACTGGCCTACTCAACTTACACCTTGTTCGACGTACGTGTATTCCATAACTTTACACTGTCAAAGATATTCTTCCTGCTAATACAATGCTTTCCATACAGTCCGAACACCTATCTTCTGGTAGACCGATAATAATTGACGAGACTTATCCATCACCAGAGACTACAGCCTTACACGAAGGAGGGTACGAGGGAGCCCTTGTGCCCCGGGCGGATTCCCCGACAGATATCCTGTCAATGTCTGCCTACGGGAAGCCGCAACCGCCACAGCTTCATGGTTAGTACAGCGAAGAACAGCTTTATACCTTGAAAAATAGTTATGCGAACGATGAAATCACTAACTTTTAAGTAGGCTACGAAACTGCTCGATCATATCCAGAGAATGCATTTCCATACCAAACCCCTTCTTATGGAACGCAATCTTCAATTCCAACATCTACTCCGGCACCAGTTTACCATAATGCCGGGCAGATGACTCCACTAGGTTATGGGTCGGGTAGCACACGTACTACTTACGATGAGCAATCGGGACCTTACTTGAATGTTGGGTCTACGCCGATACCCGAAGTTACATCGTTCTCGCCCCAGCGGGGCAGTCAGGGTACTCCAGTGAGCGTCTACATAACTACTTTGTACGAGCTATTAACCTCGAACTCGCCGACCTTTTATCTGTTGTTTGGTCAACAAAAATGCCAGGCCTCAGTCAGAAAAATGAATCAGTCAGGAGGGGTTTGCAGTTATATTGTGACCTGTGAAATTCCTCAATTCGCGTCTACAAATTGGTCCTCTTCTAGAGTACCAGTGTCAATGTTCATGGAAGGTGACGGAGATGTTATTTCCAAGGTTGATGTCGGGGATTTCACTTTCGAAAGTGATGTACACTCGCTCGAGGGAACTAGGAAGCGGAAAATCTCGACTGAATCCGCGGAATTGATGAGGAGCCCACCCAAACGAAACTCCCAACAGCTAAAGCCAAAGGAGGAATTTCCTTATGCATTCTCTTCAAGTGATGGCTCGCCATCCTCATACTCACCATACCTTCAAGCAAGTTCTGCCTACAGTAACATGATGCCTCAGTACAATAGATCCGGTGCCTACTCAACCCAGTCAGCGCCTAGAAATATGGGTTATGGATATGGAAGTTCTTCAACAGCGTCACCACCCACCCTAAAAGCTCATTCTCCGCACGTATCTTCTTGGAATTCTGGCTACGCAACGATCGGCTCAAGTATGGCGCGAAGCCCTGGATTGCCATCCAACTCAATGCAGCGATCAAATATGTCATCCTTGCCATCTCCTGGCAACCCAGCCTTGATAAGAACTTCGACCTTGCAATCTTCAAGTCCGGGTGCCACACCTCATGCAGGCCACACGTACAACCCTTACCCAATGTACGCAAATAAGGCGAAATTGGAGATTAGTGGAGATTTAGGTGATATGATGGTAAATAATTGGACTGCAGAAGAATGGGAATCAAAGAGGCGACTTGTTCAATTCAAACGATCACAATCTGGTTGCACGATTACGACAACTTTCAACGCTATTTCAGCCGATGAACGACCGCCTCAATCCGTTGTAATCAGCTGCATATACTGGGAAGAAAAGAATGATTGTTATGTCACAAGCGTGGATACTATTACTCTACTGGAATCACTAGTCGCGGCAAAGTTTACAGTGGAGGAAAAGAACAGGATACGGAGAAATCTGGAAGGTTTCCGACCTGCAACTGTATCCAAAGGAAAGCCTGACAGCGAGGAATTTTTCAAAGTCATCATGGCGTTCCCTAACCCTAAGCCTCGTAACATTGAAAAGGATGTCAAGGTCTTTCACTGGAAGGATTTAGGTCCCGCTCTGAAGAAAATTATCAGCAAATATGTAAGCACGCATCACGACATATTTAATTCTTGGTCCGAACTGAATACTAACAATGAATTATAGTCCGCCAGTCCTGCTTCAACTCTTCCACCCACACATGCTCCTGCCCTTCTGACACCTGTTAGCTCCACTGGTTACTCTACGGAAGCTTCGTCTGCAGGCTTACCGTACACAAGTGATCATCATGGAGGAATCTCACCCCGATCAATATCAGGATCAACAACTTCTACATCTTACAATTCCAACATTCCCGCACAAAGAACAATTTCACCGCAAAGTCAAAAATCAATAGGTTATCAGGGTGGTCCCCCTGATCTAAGAATTGCAGTACCACATGGTGCACAAGAATCGAGTCATTGGCCACAAGGAACTGCACATCACATGCCTACACCACAACAACAATATCAAGCACAACTTGGAAATGCGGCAGCCGTAGCAGCAAGCGCTAGAGGCTCATGGGATTTATCGAATTATCTTGAAAATAGTTCCGCGACTGCCGCCGGCACTTCGGGTACAGGGGTTGATTATCAAGGTCAAGGTCAACAACATCAGACGCCGAGAAACGTTGTAGATGCTTCAATGGCTGGTGGGGGTAATGGAAATCGCGCTTTATCTTCGCTTCAACATCAACAGCAGAGTCAGCAGATACCGCGTACTTGAATCGTGAATCGATTACGCGGTCCTATTGGATGAAAGGTGTAAGCTGATGAAGTCAAATTATGGGCTCATTGCATCACATCTGATAGGGAACCTGGGATTCCGTGGGTGTGTATGAGAGCGTTGAGTGGGTGTCTTGTGCTGTGGCGCTTTTCATTCTTTCTCTACCGTTTTTCGAGCGATGGAATTCATTGGTCATGGGGTGTTGTTTCTCTTTTAACATGGGGCATGAAAGTGGGTTAGTGCGAGATGATGGATGCTCATTCGGCAGAAGTTATCTCGTATTACCCTCACATGCACATTCATGCATCAACATACCTTGCACAAATCCATGCACTACCACTCTGGCAACCCTTGCTGCACATCAATTTATCTCTAATCCACAAATCGACCTATCAACATATTCATTACCTTCGAAACGACTATTATCTACATTTAAGGTATACAAAAATACATCTTGGTTGTTTTGTCGTTATACTTGCTTCTTTAAGCGACCTGCGTCTCACGAAACACTTTTGTTCATTCGTTGTTTTCGATGGATCTAAGCATACTACCATGGCTTGTTACGACTTTAATATCCACTACTACCTAGTTACCTATTACGACTATACTATACCGATATACAGCTGGATCCTCTGATGGCTACATTCATCCTCCACACCCTCTTCAAATTCATTCATCCCACTGTACGCAATCATCTTCGTTCTATAACACAACCACCATACCACCATGTTACCGCCACCCGCTTATTTTCTTGTTTCTTACTGTTTACATGCATGACTATCTATCTTCAGGTTCCTTATCTATCTTACTCGTGTATCACCTGATGCACTACGACACTACCACACCCGGATTCGAATATTCTCTCAATACTTAATTTAGACTTCATTGCGTATGTTTTTTCTGGATGGGAAGGGGCGAAACGGATGGCTCTGGCTGGACTTATTAAAAAATCATTGGTGGTGTGGCGTTTATCAATCCAGTTGCTATCTACTGCATCTCATCGTACTAGCATATACCAATATTCCCTTTGGCCACTTACCTTGCGTTATTCTTCCCTATTTTCTTGCTTTGGACTTCTTAATCGTATCAGTGCTACATATGCTTTATTCGATGGCTTTTCTGGCATTCCGAAAAGATCTTGTTTCATATCATCATATGGCATCATCACTGGCACACATATCAAATGAACAAGACCTACCTACCTATCTTGGAAATCATCCCTAGCTATGGAACCTACCCTTGCTTGCTTGGCATATCTTTGCACGATTCGGAGAAGTATGCACAGCTTGCATTGCATTGTGCATATTGCTTGCATGCGAATAACTCCCGAGCATTACGGATTTTAGCCTATTTCGCGTGGATTGGCCAATACACCATACTCTGCAATACATTGGACACAAGAACGCCCATGCGTAACTCTTGTGTTCTCGTCAATAACGGGTTATCATTACTTTAAAAGTCCATCGATAGATCTGCTTTATTGCTCCACAGTCAGCTTTTTACGATAAGAGGGTGGGCTTGCAGATTTGTCACGGTTCATCTTCGCTGCCGCTTTATCTCCGACCTAGCCAGAACAGATCTTGAGTCTTCTGGTTTCTTTACAATTTGTCTATTACCACTTCGCCTGCTTTGATTTGCTTTGCATTCTGATGCGTAGCGGAGGTGTTGAGGAGAGATATATCTTTATCGTTACTAGATACCATTTGAGCGAGGTCGTCAAATTAGTTGAGACATCAATTTGTTTTCCTTTCATTTATATCAATTTCCTTTACGTTTTATTTGTCATTCGGGGTTTATATAGCTAGCGGGTCAATCATTTTCCATTTGTATTGGACTGGACACATGGGCGGTAGGGGCCAAGCCGCAGTGGGCATTATAGGTTCGCATAGGAGAGGAGTTGTTCGGTCACCAAAAAATACGTGTTTTTCATTCTTTTGTTTGGGTCTGATGTGGCTTGGTTTGGGAGGGTCGGTTGGATGTGCTGGGTACATTTTGCGGGATTTGGACTAAAGCAAGGTTTTGATTTTTGTGGAATTACGGGGTACACATCTGTATGGTATCGCGAGATCTTAATGGGAAGGGAATGAGAGATCTCGCTCGGTAGAGAGTTGAGTATGGATTAGATGGGAATGACGAGGAGATCGACGAGATGAGATGAGATGAAAGAATAAATTTTATTTTACTATCTATCTATCTACTATATACTACCTAGGCATTTTAATTGGTTGTAGGCCTTGCATTACTTAATTCTTAATAAAAGATCTTTACATCATATCCACCGAGGCTTTTTGTTTTTTTAAGGTGAATGGAGCTTGTTTCATGTTGGCTTATTTCTGGTACGAAGATCCTATGGGAATTGACCGTGACAAGCATCACTTCCTTCTGGATGCTTTCAACATACCTGTACCCTGATAGAAGATCTCTGACTCCAAGTCCAAGGGTTAGTTCAAACTCAATCTGCAATAGTCCCGTGATCTTTGTGCGATCACACTAACCTTGACCGACATATGTGTCTAGAACCTAATTCTTCTTGAAGATCTCGCGATTTCAATGTCTTATTTCCGCCGCCAAATCCTGCCATCATATATATGATATGGGCGAGATCTTCCAATTTGAGTTTGTCCCTATGCTTTAGTAGATGGAATCCCTGACTATCAGTCAAGAAGTTGACAAGTGATTGGACGTCTAGTAGCACAGATACATTTTGTGGTGCTGAAGGCGACGGAGGTGCCTCCGTTGAAAATCAAAGGGGCGAGCAAGCGGGAGGATAACTGAGGACTAACATGTGTAGTTGAGCTTCGGAAATGCCGATGAGTATCTCGGTATAATATTGCTCTTCAGAGACACTAGCAATTCGATTGGCAAGAACGGCGAAGATAGACAGCGCGGGATGAAATGGTGTAAATTAGCGGCCCACAAGTCAAAAGGAAACAAAGGGTTTCCAGCAGTTTGGGTCAAAACCGCGACCGCATTTTAAATCTCCTAGTTCTGTATTTCTATTCATTAATTTTCACCGTGTACTGTACTGAGGTTATGCAACTATATCCCCTAATGAGATCAAGTCACTTCCAAACCTTAATTTTTCTAGCACAATTCACTAGAGAAATCCAGGTATTGGTATGCGCATCATATGCAGAGAAGATTGTACAAGATACAGCATAGACTCGGAGACTCGGGAATCGGATCATTTTTTCTAGTATTGTACACTATGAAACATCGATGTACGGTATCTATGTACAGGAAGTGGATCCTTTCGGGTATGTTGTGATGCGGTATTGTGGTCGAGTGTTACGGGAAGAATAGGTGATTAAAGGATACTGGGCTGGGACCGGAACACAAGACTGGGAGGTTGGGGTACACGAATACTCGGGATGTATAAAAATCTCTTCACTTGTTCACTTATATTGTCTTGTATTAGCTGGAGCAGGGCCGAGACAGGAAGGATACCCCTTGGGGATTGCGTATAATGAAATGAATGGACTCGGAATTATTATCTACATTGAGCCGTTTTTACTTGGAGTTTTAGATAGGTGAGGATTTTTGAAGGGTTTAGAACGAGGAAATTGGGATTATCGTCAGGTGCAACTCACATGAGGAACCTTGGACTTGAACACTTGGTTGTTTGGAGCTGTCACGGTACTTGTTTGCAGTTCTATGTGGCTGGATGAGTGTTTTCTATGTAGGTATGCATGCATCCTGCAATGCATATGCAAATGTAGAGCTACGTTTATGGTAATATCTACGGGTAACGGGTCTTTGCGCAGTGGTCTTGTGGCACTTTTGTTGCGTTCTACTGGTTTATACTATGAACATTATGGTTATTGAAGTGGCGTATTAGTTTCAGGTCTAAGCTAGTGTTTTCTTTCTTTCTCATCACTTCATATTCATCGACGCGCCAGTAGCATTTAGTCAAGTTTGGAGTTCATCTCAATGTAGAAATAGATTGAATTGCCTGTGTATGCGGAGAAAGTTCCAATAATGGATATGGGCTCCCTTTTTTGTCAGTTCAAAAAAATGTACTTATGTTGTACATGGAACATTACCTCTTACTATGTCGGGCCACATCGGCCATCATAAATCGAGAAGTCTCGGTCACGGTCTCAGTTCATTATTCATCAAGATAACATGAGAATAGGGATAATCATGTCGATGATGGTGGAGACTCCAATCATGTCTAACATCGGAATGTCTTTCTTCAATACTGACAGTATTACTTGTAATTTTGTGCGGGTACCCATGAAATCAAGGGCAAGGTCTCAGCTTGTCAGCGATGATGTGGATAGATGCAAAACCCTTCGATTTGATGGGTAATTTGCGAGACCTCGAGGAATTCCAAGATCTTCTAGGCTTGATTATAGCGATGGAGATGACGCTTTGCCATCCGTATGGTCAACTTCGTTGGCAAGTTCAAGTATTGTATCTAAGTGGAGGTTGGGGGAGTGGATCCAGACCGGGTTCACAGTAGTTGCATAGCGCGCCCCCACTCTTAGATGACGAGATGATTAGCCTGGACTCATCATTTGTGGAGCTCTACTGCAATTGGAAAATCATTTCGGGCCATCATCAACCCAAAATCCTGAAATGGCCGTTGTACGAAGTTGTTGTGAAAATGATAACACAAATTTGGATCTGCCAAGAATGTTGCAAGGATGTAATCATCTTTCAATTTCGAAGTCTGTGCATCGATAGGGTCGTAGATGGTGACTAGAAGTTTCGCGCCAGTGAGTAGTTGCGGCACCGGGAAGATCATCGCTAGCTGCAACTTCGAAATTACTTGGCTGGGCGGGGACGGGCACTAAAGTAGAATCGTCGAGATGCCATGCTAATGGATGTGGGGATGAATGTGACCTTGTTTAGTTCAAATCTGAGCGTATTGTTGGTCGATTAGCAAGTGAATTAGTGAGATGAGATGGAATGCCAGCGATGAGTTGTCGAATAATATTGAGTCATGATGTATTCGTGGTCGTGTCTATTGGGAGATAGGTTAGGATGAGCTTGGCATCTTGTTAAGGGGATTTTTACTTTCCAGTTAGCAGAAAACTATAAGGCCCTTGAATTAGCATCTGGCTAGGTAAACTGTCAGTGTGTGTCTACGTGAGACGGGAATAAGCCGGAGAAGTGTCGAGTGTAAGTTCTCTAGTAGGGCAAAGTATTGAATTGTTAAGGGTAATGATGTAGAAGTAAGAAATACATTAGAGTTTGAAGCTTAGACGTATCTGTAAAGGACGGTGAGTAAAGAAGATCGTGAGCGACAAAAATGTTTCCCACATAGGGAAGGTCCATGGAAAGAATAATTAGAGAGTAGAACGATTTCGCAGATATGTAGGCTAGCATTTTTGTCTTGAAATTGAAAGTAGATCTCATTTGCCCAAGCCAATTTATGTACTATGTAATTAATTATGTGTAGGCTTTCAATGCTATCGATGACTATCATGTTAAGTTGCCCTTCGCTCTTGAAGCTAGAGCCTTCCACGGCTGCCGGTAATTATATCCGAGCAAGGAGTAAGCAGCGCCCGATGCCACAGCCACAGCAGTTTTGATCGAATTCCAAGACAACGGTAAAGGTAGTCTGAATAGGCAGAAGTTACAATTTCAAGGGTATCTCAAAATGTCCCCCCCTTGACTATGTTGATACCACGACGTTAGGAGCGGAAAGCTATGTTGTTGAAGATAGATGCTGGCACCTTCCTCATATTCTCACCGAAGTCGTGATATCATTCAATGCTCCGAGGAAGTCATTCTTGTGACTGGCGGGCATACGTATACCAGGGCGTTGAGTTGACGTAGCCTGGTGGAAGCCTAAAGTAGAAAGGGGTGTGATGCGTAGGCGAGAACAATACTTTCGGAGATACATTGCGTTGCGATCAATTTTGTATACAAGACTCAGCAACACGCTCAATAACTCCAGTGTTCAAGGTTAAGTGACTCAAAATTACAGACGGTCACAAGTGTGAATCATTACAGTATTGAAGTAAAAATTATTATGATCATGAGGTTGTCTTGTGAGAGCTTCATGCCGGCTTGTAAGGTTGAGTTTGGAAACACATGTGCCTTAGGAATCGAGATCAAACATAACTGGGGGCCTGATAAACCGGTCGCAGGCTAATATGGTGTTTGCCTCGTAAGTATGCCTCGGCGACTAACTATTGTTGTTGAATTACCCAAAGAGAACGCTTTTCAAGAGTAGTTTATTGGAATCCATAGCTATACCTTATATGGGTATCTCGGAAGCCCAGAGAAGATGCTACTCAGAAGAGATTAGACATCTCAAAACATCTTTTTATATCGTAGGACTGATAATACGAAAAGTCAGTCGTGTAATTGAGGAGAGATTTCGCAAGGCTGTTTTTCTAGCTACCAAGATAAGAAGCAAACAGCAGAGGAATGGAGCGCAGTATCCAAGCCTTTTGATATTTTATTAGCTATTCTGGACATTTACGCATTCAATTTCAGGGGTATTAATAAAATCGATGCGGTTCAGACTTTATTTAGTAGCACCTAGGAATAAATCAAAATACCACGGCTCGCTATCTCTGTCAGCGCCATCCTCTTTTCCGAATTTTACTACACTATTCACATGCATTGATCTGGAATCAAGACTTCTTACTACTACCTGTCAGCTTCTTTGGTTGTCAATGGATACCAGCTCTACGGTTTGGTAGGATCATAAAAGTTTGAAACTGCCTGCGCCACCATCAAAATCCTCGCCCCACCACGTGTTGATCTTAAAGAAAGAGCTCGGGGCCCAGCATAACGGTTTTGTTTCGATGGGAATGGAAGTGTACGATAGGATTAGACGTAGTTAGATAAGTTTAGTCAACGTGTGTAGTATGCTGTAGCTGCTGGCTCAATGAGGTGTATGCTCACTTTGTATGGGGCGGAGTTGATATTATGCATGAATCCTTATGTGGCGGTGCGGCGTGGCACTCATGCGAAAATGTATCTCAAAGGATCTAAAATATCTGACGTAGGATGATAATGAAAACCATTCTCAAACAAATGAATAGGATTTGAGGGAAACAAACAACTATACAAAGATTGGTGATGGTGGTCAAAAGCTTCTTCATACCCTTGATCGCTTAATCAGGGGATTTGTCCTGGTACTACAGGGATCACTTGAAAGATGATTATTACTCTGGACACTATGTAATCGAAGATTACATATTAACAAGTGTTTGTATATCCATGAATAATGTCGCTTACTTCGTGCCAATGACCGAGATATTTCCCAAACAGGACAGAATCTTTAATTGAAGCTATCTGGTAATGAGCTACAGTGATTATGAGAACGCCACTTATGTGCTTACCTACTTACAGTCATTTCAATTGCTTCAAACGCGTATCAGATTATGTTCCCATCTGCAAATATCTGTCCGGTCGCCGTGGTCCTAGGAAACTACCAACGAGGACATTGCGGACCCATAAATGTTTTGTACAGCTGAACGGGCTGGGGTTCGATGGCATTGAATTTCTCATTCTTGGATACTGCGTTGGCATGACTGTACCCGACCCGCCATAATATTTCAAAATAGGTCGGAATTTGACCGGCTGATGATATGAGATGATGAGTCTCCAACTGGTGGTGGCTATTGTGAACCTTGATGTGGGATGGAGGCGATGATTGTACGATAGCTTTTGTCTGTTCCATATTTCGCCCACACTTCTTCAATGCTATACCTAGGTTAGTGCCGGGCAGAATCTCTCAATCGCCACTATTCATCGCCGGATCATTGCAACTTAGTAGTCTGGAGTTTGCGTCTTCAAGAGATAAGTGGAGATGAGGACAATAATTGGCAGGTCTTAAAGACAAAATTTTGCACGTCTACTTACACAGCGTCTGGCCTACTAAATCACGTGTGCTTATTTGGATCGGTATGGAGGATGCAAGAAGCTGAGAATATCTTTGCACGATGTAAAAGGTGTGAGAAATGTTCCTTTTCTCTACAACTGGTTAGAGGTATGAAGAGACCATATCACTATCAGATCATTCCCTTCAATTGCTTTTTGGACTGCCTACTGTCAAATAAATAATTATAACTTCATTTCGAACTATAAAGATGATTTCATTTGAATTGTTTAGACTGTGTGTCCTCGATCATATACTATTCATGTGATCGTACATTCATTGGCTCTATCTAGTCAAATTGTGTCTATTTGACGGTCATGACTTGACAGTGATATCAACTTTACATTTCTATAACAGATAAGTGGCCGTTGACTAGGTTTAATCGGCCAATATATGGTTAATTAGAAAGGCCGCCAAGTAGAAATTCTATTGTCATCGCCCTTGAAGTACTGTGTGTTAATACTTGTAGCCTATTTATGTTGAGATGTGATGGATGAAATTTTGGATATCCAGATGTGAAGAAATCTGCCAGTGCACCACACAAACTTCGGTCGATTGGGGCGTTCAATTGGCAGGTGAACACCTCTGGACGAAGTTATTCGCAAAATTGAGTCTGTACGCCTACCTTTGGTCTCAAATATGCGGTGACCTATGGATCACAAGCGAAAGATTGAATCTGCTAGATCCATTATATTAAATCTGTACATCCAAATATCTTTCTAGTAATCTATATCCCCATAGTCATGAGGTCAATAGCGCCACTTGTTCGCATCCAGATGCCTGCACTTACAAATATCACCATACCTTGAAGATCCAGAATTTCAGCGGTAAAGGCTCTACTTTCCGGTAGAACGTCTCGTGTGGCTGCAAAGACCGTCAAGCTTTATATAGCGGTCATTACAAAAGGCAATGACCACCTTGAAGATCTGAGGCATACTCTTGAACATGCTCCTCGCCCGTCGAGCGATACATATATCCACGTTCAAGCTTGGTTTGTGGCTCAAAGAGAGTTATAACGCCACACAGCAGTCCTCGCCACGCAATGTTTTCTAATGCAGCTGCTCTTGCATTATTTCGGGTTCGTTATTTCGAAGAAAAGGAGATAATGATAGCTGCTTGACTTGTGATTCAAATGCCACCTTGTTGCCTCGGGCGATTTTCATCTCAACTTCTGAAACTCAAATCTTCATACGCGCTTGGAAAATTTGAATTTTTTTGAGCAGGATTCTGGCAAGGCAGGATAACAGTAAGCTATCAAAGCTTCCAGAGAAGTTGAACTTGCTTTCGAAAAGCTTTTCACTGTTCTCAATCTATGCTATTGTCATGTAAATAGTAGCGACATTCTGGGTTTCTCGATGGGTACTTTGCTGAATGGGCCTCGAGTAAGACTAATCAACGCTGTTGATGTGTTAGAGAAGAAGAATAGAAGGTGAAGAACTTCATTTTGTTTGTTTATAGGAGCTGGCAGAAATGGCAACGACGTCCATCCGCTTAAAGGTCACTTGTTCTAAGATGAGATAAATAAAGCCTGCCTGCCTCTGAGAACCAGTCATACCATACCTTTTTCATAATCAAAAACTAACAGAACAAGAGCAACGAGGTTTGAGAACTTTACTTCAGGGTTTCTATGGAAATCGCTTGCAAAACATTACAATTGTATAGCTGATGACCTCATTTACCACATAATATGCGTACTTGCCTCATTGAACATCGTGGCACTTCCATCTATCCTTCCCATCTGAGCATTCTCAACCTGCCAGACGAGACAAAACTTGCGGAAAGCCACCATCCTCCTGAATTAACGGAAGTTTGTCACTTCATCAATTTGCACTTCCATTGATACCGCCTGTAGTATGTAAACCACAATGTTATCTATCAGGAGAATTTACAGGACCACTGCCACTGAGAATATCACTACTACTACTACTACCAATACTATTCAGAATCAGGACTACAATTGAAATAAGCCGGTCCGAAACATTCAGAATACAACTACTCTCACGACTGAGACTAATATTTGGTTCAGCATCACTAATACCAATACTAATACCACTACCACAACTAGAACCACAACCATAATCACAACAACCTAAGCACTCCAACATGAATCTCCCAGGAGAATCCCTCACTTCACAGTCCTCCACCCCTGAAATACTCATATCCCCATCATTTGACGACTCACCCCAAATTCTCCTCTCCGAAGAAGACCGAACCAAATCCTGCTATCCACCAAAACCTTTCCTCCAAGTAGACCCTAAAACAGAATCTGCATGCCGCAGAATCATCCAAACCACCCATTTACCCCCCTCAACCCCCGGCCTCGATGTCTGGGTCTCCGGAATATCCAATCGGAAAACTCTCGAGATGCTCGGCTATCCATCTTCCAACTCACATATCTCTTCCCTAGCCTCAAACCCATCATCTTTCCCAAACACCACTTCACCAACCTCCAGGATCCAAAAAAGAAATGCAATAGCCCGACCCCAAATCCCAGCATCCTCAGTCCTAAACTATCTTCTCAAAACTTCCCCCAAAAAGATGCACATCAACATCAACGGATCCAAACGCACCAGTCAAGTCGAAGACAAATCCGAAGACTACGCCATTCTCCGGTACATCGCCGATTATAGCGAGCCACGCTACTGGGTTCTTGATATTGAGGATCTTCACTGTGCAGTATGTTGCAAACAGATGCGCGATCAGCGGAGAAGAGATTACGAGAAGAGTCGGAGATGGAGCGAGAGAGTCAAGGGAGTGTGGAGACATCAGCATTGTGTGAATTCTTGGTGTCATGGAGAGTGTACGCATGAACGACGGGTGGGTTATTTTTCTAGAGAGTCTGATGAGGTGAGAGGATAGGTATGCTGATGAAGATTGGAATCTAGTCCCATAACGTACTCACTCATCTCGGACTCGCCACAACCCAGAAAATAAAATATATCCAACTCACTACTTCATCTGTACACATGGATCCGGATATCCTTGCCTCCGCAATAACAGTTTTAAAGCCTTTCATTTCGAAACTTTCCGGCTTGGAAGTTCTTATCGTTTCTTCTTCAGATTGTATCGTCAGATCGAGGTCTATGTGGAATGGATCGAGACAAGAAGCGCGGCGATTTATATGCTGTTTTGCGGAGTTGGAGGAATGGTTAGTGGAAGGGGCAAGGTTGGAGATTAAGGGGTTGGGAAAATTTGGAGAGTTGGAGGATATGTGGTGGGATGTTAGGAGGAAGTGGTGGAGGACTGGAGGGAGGGTGGGGGATGAGAAATAGATTGAATGTTAGGGTGGGAGAAGGAGAGGGGGGAAGATAGAAGTAGAGTGGTTGTTGGATATGGATGGAGGGGTAGATTGAAGTGTCTTAGTCGTAGTATACTATTAACTAGACCAGCGAATTGGAAATTGAGGTCATCCAAACCATGAACGTTTTCTATACATTCAAACTGTCTGATGCCCTAGGAATCATTCTGGTACATGCCTTTGTACGCATAACTTTAGAACCTGACTTACCCACCCAAAGAACCTTGATCACTCTTTTCCCTTTTCACTATCCCCCCCTTTCTCCTCATTTTCCCATTCTCCCACTACACCCCCCAGAGCAAAACATCCGAACCCTCCCCCAATACCAAAGCCTCCCAAAATCCCAAACCCCATAGACCACAGAACCAACATACATACATACATACACAGCCCATAAAACTCCAAACTCCAAACCCCAAACCCCAAACTACAGTCCAACCAACCACTACAACCCCATATCAAAACCCTCAACTCCACCCCACCCAACCTCTCCAAACACAAAGTTGCAACCCCCCAGAAAAGAAATCTCAATACAAAACCATTCTTAATTCTCAATTCTCACCAGCTCTATACTCTAAACTCTAAATTTCAAAACATCAAAACCCAAACTTACTAAACCCCCCTCATCCTCATAAAATCCACATCCACATAGAACCCAACTTCCCCGCCTACAAATCAACTTCCATTCCATTCAAGCCTCCATCTAGATCTAAACTCTTAGACTTCCCTGTCCTCCAATTAGTACAGTAGAACTTGTGTATCATCTATGTACAATCTACAATCTACAATGTACTAGAATTTATTGTATTATATTATACCGTACAATACCATACAACATACACCTCCAATTAATTCAATCTCATAACATTCATCTCATATCATGAAATATTCAGTTAGTATAATTATTTCATAAATATTGATAAGGCATCAAGTGGTATGGTATTGAATCAAGAGATTAGTGATATAGAACTGTATTTAATATCTAATATTTGATGCCTATATAATACCGCCTAGAGACTAACAGGCTAGATAGATTAGACTAGACAAGACTAAACTAGCATCTTATCTCATCTCACATCGCCTCAAGTATCCCAACCATCTCACAACATATACAGAAACGATGTTTTCCCTTCCCTCCCCCTCCCCCTCCC
>PQXN01000485.1:0-17492 GCA_004786275.1 Botryotinia convoluta
ATTGCTAATCTATATACACATTACCCCCACCTACGCACTTCGTGTGTGGGGTAGAACGTGACCCAATATGTCACGTTCTCAGTCACGTGTTCCAACATTATCAATAAAGATAAATTAAATATTGAAATAACACTTATATCGAGTATAAATCATTATCGTACAAAAACTTATAACAAAGGTTCTTATATATAAGCTCAAATGATAAGTAATCTTCCGAATATATATATAGTTTTAATAAAGAAAATAGCTAATCAATACAAATAACAAATCAATTCAAAATATGGTTATCTATTATTATTTTTAATGCTAATATCAAAAGTGTAGTCACCTTTATTAAATCCGAACATGGAGGATATTTATTAATTATAAGCCTTGAGTTTTGTTTCTTTTTATTGATAGAATAATGTTTATATAATAAGGGTTACTTAAAACAAACTTAATTAAATAATAGAATATTGGACTACAAATAATAGAGAGACTCTCAATATAATTACTTTATTATAAACAATTTATTTCAATAAAAAAGAATACAGGGATATTCTATTCAATAAAAGAGATCTGGCTAAAACCCTATCTCAATTACTACTATATTTATATAATTTTGTTTACAATTATTATAAACTGGCTCACTTATATAAAATCTCGAAAGCAGATATCTCTAAGTTTCTAATTGGAAAACCTGAACTTAGTAATACGGAAATTCGATAAAAGCTTCCTTTCTGATTACAAAACAAGTTATTCATATTCCTTCTACATCATACAAATACTCTTCTACTATATCGAATATAGAATTATAAGATTAAGCTGATACCTAAAAAAAAGTTACTATACTTTAAGAACTATCTATTATCACTATTAAAACTCGAAGTTGTACATAAGTAAATTAACAACAATTTTAATAAAAACTTTATTCAAAAGTTAAGATCATATAATATTACACTTTTGCTTTTAGCTGCTAAATCAAATAGTGGTGTATATATATATCAAGATTATTAAGGATTAAATAATATTATAATAAAGAATCGCTATCCACTCTCTATTATTCGCGAAACTCTAAATGCTCTTTGTAATGTTACAATATATATAAAACTGGATATCATTATTGCTTTCAATAAACTCTGTATTACAAAAGGTAATAAATGGAAGACAGCTTTTATTATCTGTTTTAATTTTTTCGAGTCATTTGTTATACTCTTTGGCCTTTATAATGTATTAGTCTCCTTTTAATATTATATTAATCATACTCTGTTTAATAAATTAGATAAATATTGTATAGTGTATCTGAACAATGTTTTTGTATACTCGGCAGATAAATTGGAGTACAAAGAGTATATTCGAACTATAATATAAAAGCTGGTAGATACTGGATTATAGATTGATATAAACAAGTGCGAATTCGAGACTGTTTTTATCTATTATCTAGAATTGATAATTACAACAAACAATATACAAATAAACTCTGAAAAGGTCACTATAATTATATTCTGGGAATAGTTAATTTCGATGAAAGATTTATAATGCTTTTTAAGATTTATTAATTTCTATCAACGATTTATATAGGACTTTTCAAAGATATATTAGTTTCTCAATAACTTATTACAAAAGAATATTAACTAGATTTAAAATATATTATATAGAAATACTTTTGCTACACTTAAGGATATATTTATAATAATATTGGTTCTTGTATATTTTGATTACAATAAATGGATAGTCTTGGAAACGGATACTTCAAATTGAATATCAGAGGGAGTACTTTCTTAATACAATTCTGATAGCCTTTTACAATTAATAGCTTATTTCTTAGCAAAACACTTTATAGTAGAATATAATTATAAGATTTACAATAAGAAGCTTCTTATAATTATCAAGTTTATAAAGGAATAGCAATTAGAACTTCAAGATTCGCAATAGGAATTTGAGATTCTCATTGATTACAAAAACCTGGAGTACTTTATTACAACGAAGGCTTTAAATCAATAATAAGTTTGCTAGTCTAAATTCCTCTTTTATTATAACTTCTATATAGTTTATCAATTGGGGTCTAAAATTATTCAATCAGATGCTTTGAGTTGAAAGAGGGAGGATAAACTAAACTTTGTAATTGGAGATAATAAACACTTGAAGAATAGGGAATATATAGTTTTACTAACAAACAAATTCGATATTAATCTTTATAATAAACTGAAAACTAGTATTCACTTAGTACTAACAGACCTTGTAGTATCTGTAGAAAATAAACTAATCGATAAACTAATTGATAATACCTATAAAAGATCAGATATAGCTTATCAATTTATTATAGTAATTGAGGATCAGTATATATGCAAATAGTCAATAGAATTCAGGAAAATATTTCAAGTTGCTATGTAAGACTGCTATATAGCAAATAATAGAATATATTATTAAAAGAGATTATGGATTCCATCAAACAATAAGTTGAAAGTATAAATCATTTATAGAATGCATTCGTCTAGCCTAGCTAGACATCCAAATTGAACTAAAACAATTGATCTTATCTCTTACATTTATTGATAGCTACAAATACACTAGGAGATTGCTTTATATATGTAAGTATATAAGCTCTATACATATACAAAGTTATCAAAATCAGTCCCACCCGGATTCCTATACTTATTACCAATCCCTTTTCGAGTTTGATTTAATATATTAATAGATTATATTATATCGCTTCTAGATTGTGCTTATTATAATTCTATATACAAGTATATTCTAATTGTTGTTTGTTGATTGATTAAAATAAAACACTTTATAGGGGTTAGAATGCTTACAACAGAAGAGCTTGTTAATATCTTTATCAATCACATCTATACTTTATATAACCTATCAGATAATATCATCTCCAATCATGATACACAATTTATATCCAATTTCTGATCCTAATTAACTAAATAACTAATTATAACTCTCTTATACTCTTCAATATTCTATCTATAAATAGATGAGCAAACAGAATGAATAAATTCTGTTCTCGAACAATATTTACAAGCCTTTATGAATTTTCATTAGAACAATTAAATACAGTAATTGTTTCTTATTGAATTTGTATCGAATAATATAACTTCGAAGACTACCGACTACTCACCATTCTTTGCTAATTATAGATTTAATCTATATATTGATATAGAGCCTAATAAACCTTGCCTGTTAGATATAACTATAGTATAGAAACGAGAGTTTTTCAAGAACAATAAGATGGCAAACAGAATGAAAAGAATTCTGTTATAACTATAAGCTCTCGCTAGATAAATAGTTATAATATATAAAGAAAACGCAAACCAGCATTATACCGATTTATTACACTATTATATAAGCCAAAAGGTATTTGTAAACACTAAGAATATGAAAACCTTTCAAAAGGCAAAGAAATTGGATAATCGGTAGATAGGGCCATATGAGATTATAAAAGTTTATCCTCGTTTCTATCTTATTCAATTGCTAAACAACATTCGGATATTTCCTGTTTTTCACCATTTGTTACTTACTCCTATAATCAACAAAATATATTTCCTAGCACAAACTATAATTAACAAATCAGAATCAATTATCATTAGAAATAAGATTCTCAAAAAAAAGAATAGTAAAAGTAAGCTAATACAGAAATAAATCTTTGAAGAAGTTATAGATAATTATAATAAAGATGATCATTATTATCTAATCAAATAAAAGCATTATACCCCTACTTAGTAATCAGCAGTAGACTTAAAAGAAAACAAAAAACTATTAATAGAGTATCATTATATATACCCTGAAAAACCTGATTTATTAAGATGGGTATTGAATAACCCTAAAGCTAAAGCAATCCTATTATCAACACTAGAATATTCAGAAAAAGTATAAGGAGTTCGAAGATCAATTTGCAAAAGAAAAGCCAAATCAATATAAAGCATTTAAGTTATTAATTCAGCAAATTCGATTATTCATTTAATTTATATATAATGGTAAACTATATAATAGATTTAGTTTGCTTGGGATAAACAAGCTTTTGAGGAGGGGTATTGTTATGGGTTCAATACATAGTTATATAAATGCCTTAGGCATCCGCTCTCTATATAGTCAACGCCTCTCCGCTTCCTTCTTTACTTTTTGTAGAATATTATATATTTTACCTAGTATCTATCTCTTGCACCATGATAATATTCAATATATATATCAATATATATATAACTTGCTATCTATTTCTGATAGATTTATAAGCGTTGTGTTATTATAAGCTTCTTTTCTATCACATTTTTAGATATATTTTGATGTAAATAACCCTCACTTTCGAGATATGACAGGCCAAATTGTTGTTAATGTAGTATAGACAAAATAGAGATTTCTAATTGTTTTCAAGGGCAATAATTGGGTAGTGTTGGTATCACCATGGGGATGGTGAAGCCAATATTATAGTACTATGTCTTCACACAATTGTAATATTGATTAATTGCTTAAGGAACTAAGAACTAGAACTAAGACTACAAAACTTATATATTATAATGCCAAAGTACTAGTGCAAGCGCTAGCATAGTTATATAATTTCTATCCCGATATTAGTAACTCTTTAAAGTCATTGAATTGTATTTTTTTAGTTAGTCTCTTTTTATTTGTATAATTATTCATTTATTTTCTATTTTACCTCCATTCTTTTTTATTATATATATTTCCTTTGTTCGCATTCTAATCTTTATTAACCTATTTTGTGATCTTAATCTTAATAATATTATTATCAATTAGGTTCTTGAATATTTGATATGGTTTTGATTTAATTATTGCATCTACAGGGTTAGATTTTTCATTAATTTATTTAATCTTTATTATTTCTTATTTCTTATAGGCCTCCCGAATAACTATTACATTGATTATTAATCTCTTCTTACTGATGGTATCAAATTTGATAAAGCAATTGTAGAGGGATTTGAAATTGATATATATAATCAATAAGATTTTGTATTCTGAGAAGATATTATTGATTATTCTTTTGATTATTGTATTGATATCAAAACCTTGAATCATTTTATAGAGTTCTGATGTTAGTATGCTTTTTGTGATTTTTTTGCATTTGATAAATAACTAATAAATGATGTTATCTTTATTATATTTATTTATTAAAACAATAATATATTCAATTTGGGAGGACAAATCTTTATTATTAGTAAAAGATATATTTATGAATATTATTAATTTGAGTGATTTTTTATTGAATAATATGAATTATAAGTTTCTTTTGGAGTTGTTGATTTGCTATTAAATATATTTGTTAAGTGATTTTGTATTTTCATTTTTTGGATTGATAATTTGAACTATATAAGATAAGTCGAAAGCTGCTTTTGGTTAGTATATAGTTGTTATATATGCTTTTCGAGTATATTATATAATATATTGATCTTTTGTTGTTGTTGACTTTCTTAGCTTTTTATAAGTTTTGTATATATCGGATGGTTCTGATTTAATTAATTGTAGATTTTCGTATTGCTTTTTTTGATTAAGATAAATATTACTATCAACTTACTGAATAATAATATTGCTATTGAACTTAAGTAATATATCAGGTATGAGTTTTTTATAATCTTTTGTTATAAAATTAATATTTTCAAAATCTTTTTGCTTACAATCTGCAAACTCTTTATTGGTAATAATAAGAATATTATCTATTTGAAGTTTGACAATTCCGAAAGCTGAATTGTCTTTCGTTGTGTATAAAAGATATGAATTATAGGTTGATTATATTATTTTCAAAACTTTAATATAATATTTATGATATATACTAAACTAATGATTTTCTGTCTTTAGAATATTATATAATAATTATACAACTTAAAGAATAAACCTATTTGGAATTTCCATTTCTATTAATGATTATATATAAAACTTTTATATTAAATTTGATACAGATTGGGTATATACTTGTATAATATCGCGAATATGTATAGTAATTTTGTTTTCAAGTAATATTGCTATTATTAATAATATGATATATTAGCTGATATACTAAATTGTGGGTGATTAGATTAAAATAGTATTTTTACCTTGATCTTTTTATATTTGTATAACCAATTAGGATTTCAGAAAAGCTTTATCAATTCCTTTGTTTTTGATTTCATTAACAAATCAGAAATTGAAGATTCTTATATTCGCAAGGATATTATCAATTTTAACAAATCGAAAAACTTTGTTTTCCATAAGACTATTGATCTCTTTTCGTCTAGATTCAATAAAGATTATTATCAAAATGAATATATTTATAACTGTTGATATCACCATGGGGATGGTGAAGCCAATATTATAATACTATGTCTTCACACGATTGTAATATTGATTGATTGCTTAAGGAACTAAGAACTAGAGCTAAGATTACGAAACCTATATATTATAGTGCCAAGATACTAGTGCAAACACTAGCACAATCACATAATCCCTATCCCAACACTGGCGACTCTCTAAAGTCGTTGAATCGTATCTTTCTAGCTAGTCCCTTTCTATCCATATAATCATCCATCTATCTTCTATTCTATCTCCATCCTTCCTTATTATATATACCTCCCTTACTCGCATTCTAATCTCTATCAATCTACTTTGTAACCTTAATTTTGATAATGTTGTTGTTGATTAGATCCTTGAATGCTTGATATAGTTTCGACTTAGTTATCGTGTCTACAGAGTTAGATTCTTCATCGATCTATTTGATCTCTACTATCTCTCGTTTCTTATAGGTCTCCTGAATAGCTATTACATTGATCATTAATCTCTTCTCATTGATAATACCGAGTTTGGTGAGATAATTGTAGAGAGATTTGAAGTCGATACATATAATCAACGGGATTTTGCGCTCTAGGAAGATATTATCGATTGTTCCCTTGATTACTGCACTAATATCAAAACCTTGAATTATTCTATAGAGTTCTGATGTTAGTATGTTTTTTGTAACTCTTTTGTATTTAATAAATGATCAATGGATGATGTTAGCTTTATTGTATTTATTTATTAAAATAATAATATATCCAATCTAGAAGAACAAATCTTTATTATTAGCAAAAGATACATCTGTAAATATTATTAATTTGAGTGATTCTTTATTGAGTAATATGAACTATAAGCCTCTTTTGGAATTGTCGATTTGCTATTGAATATATTTATTGAGTGATTTTGCATTTTTATCCTTTGAATTAACAATTTGAGCTATATAAGATAAGTCGAAAGCTGCTTCTGATTAGTATATGGTTACTATATATACTCCTCAAACACATTATACAATATATTGATCCTTTACTATCGCCAACTTTCTTAACTTTCCACAAGTTCTGTACATATCAAATGATTCCGATTTAACTAGTTATAGATTCTCATACTACTTTTCTTAATTAAAATAAATACTATCATTAACTTACTGAATAATAATATCATTATTAAACTTGAGTAGTATATCAGATATGAGTTTTTCATGGTCTTTTGCTATAAAATTAATATCTTTAAGATCTTTTTATTTACAATTTGTAAATTCTTTATTGGCAATAATAAGGATATCATCCATCTGAAGTTTGACAATTCTGAAAGCTGAGTTGTTCTTTATTGTGTGTAAGAGATATAGATTATAGATTGATTATATTATCTTTAGAGCTTCAGTGTGGTGCTTGTGGTATATGCTAAACTAGTGGTTTTCTGCCTTTGGAATATTATATAATGGTTGTACAACTTGAAGAATAAACCTGTCTGGGATCTCCATTTCTATTGGTGGTTGTGTGTAAAACTTTCGCATTAAATTTGATACAGATTAGGTATATGCTTGTGTGATATCGCGAATGTGTATAGTAACTTTGTTTTCAAGTAACATTGCTATTATTAATAACATAATATACTAGCTAACATATTGAATTGTAGGTGATTGGGTTAAAACAGTGTTTTTGCCTTAATCTTTCTATGCTTGTATGATCAATCGGGATTTTGGAAAGGCTTTGTTAATCCCTTTGTTTTTGATTTCATTAATAAATTGGGAATTGAAGATTTTTGTATTCGCGGGGATATTGTCAATTTTAATAAGTCAAAAAACTCCGTTTTCCATAAGACTATTGATTTCTTTTTGTTTAGATTCAATGAAGATTGTTGTTAAAGTAAATGTATCTGTAATTGTAATATATGATTTACAATATTGGTCTTCGAGATTAGTTTTATTTGGGAGATGAATTGCTAGATCTGATATGTCTTTAATAACTTTGCTAAATTCTGGCAAAGTTGTAATACTTTCTATAAGGAATATTCTTAATACATTTGCATTAACATATAGATTACATATTAATAGTATAACAATCTGAAGAAGACCTTGATTTGGTGCTTGTTGTAGTTACTCTTCTGGATTTATTTATATCTCATATATCTGTAATAGTATTATTTGTAGTAGTTGCATTTGTGGTTGGGATTGTTCCTATAATTCTTCTTATACTTGAGGTAAATCTTCTTGTGCATGAGGTTGCTTTTGCATATAAGATTGATTCTGGGATTGATCAAGCTCCTTTTCTAAATATGCTTTAACTTATATAATATAAAAGTCTATTGAATCACTAAGCAAATTTATAATGTATATTTCATCTTTTATATCTAACAGATAATATGGATCTATTCATTCACCTAATCGATTATTACCCTCTCTCTATACCCAAACCTTTGAATTGATGAGTAAGTCATAAAGAGCCATTATAGCTGATCTGTTTCATTGATTTAATACATTCGAGATCTATTTTGTAACTCGAAGTTTATTAATCTCACTCATTGCCTTCTTGATTGCTATTTGTTGTTATAAGACAGTTGATACTAATGAATCGAGTTTACTCATTCGAGGATATACGCCGAAAACTAGGAGTATTGGAACCAATCCGTCTGGTCCTATTGTATCGTTTACAGCTTTTACAGCTATTTGTAATATAATCTCCTTTGATACTAAACCCTTCAATTCATTAGCAATGATATTATAAGTTTGACAAATAACTGTATAATAACATTTCACTATACCAATTAACTAATATACTTCAACTAATACACTTTTGGTTTTTGTCGATATTGAAACTACATATTGAATGAATTCTTTATTGATAAAGTTCTTTCCTGTGTTATGGATAATGTAATTTGGTAGGCTGGTGTAGGTATCCATTTAGTATATTCTAAGTTTATTAAAGGTATGCTTAGTAGTAATATTATCTAGTCATTGCATAGCTTGAAATTATATATCTTTATCAATAATATATAGAATGGGTTTGGTATCAATATATATCACATCCATTATAATTGAGTAATTGAAATCAATATTATCTTATAGATTGAACTTAAATCTGCTAGGTGATTTATTGTACTTTTAACAATGTTAACAGAACTTTGTAAGTTTATCGAGCTTTATTGGTAAAATATTATTATAGCCAGCTCACTATAGAACTCATAAAAGTCTATAAGCTGAGGGGTAACCGAAACAACAATGTAAACATTGTAGCTCTGTATTAATGAGATAGCATTTGTTGTCGTTAATTGTCTGTTGTATAAACTATTATATATTGATACACTAAAAAAGCACTATATGCTTATTTCGTTGAATATATAAGTATTTTGCTATGGGTGAAACAACAGTGTTGATGATATTATTATAGAATATAACGAGTTTATCCATATCTTTCAATAAAAGTAGAAATAATGTTTCTGCTTTTATAATATGGAATTCAATAGTTCCTAGTAATAGCTGAAGTATGATTGATCTAATGGACTCTGCTTTTCCAATACCGAATACTACTTTTGCAATATTTGCTCTGCTTATATTGAGATTAATATCTTTAATAGTTGTTCTATATATTATATATTAGCCATAGCCTATAATCAACCACTCGGATATACCTGTATCAACAATGATGCCTTGAAATTCCCTTGAATTGTATCTATTAATGTAGATTGTTCTTTCCCTACCAATTTCATCTATCAGGGTATGTATAATAGACTTGTCGATCAAACTAGCTGCAACTTCTTCATTATTAATGGGATTGCAGGTTATAAAGTTCGTATACTTAAACTGCATTATAAATGATTCTTGCAGTTCAAATTGCTCGAAATAGGTTGCAATCTTATTATCGGTATCAGTGTCCTTATTGTCTTCGTAAACAGAACCCTCGTAATCAACAAGGAATTGTTCGAAACCTTTGTTGAAATTGTTGTTGTTATCTTTGAACTACTCTTTATACTTGTGTTGAGATTTGTTACATTCTTCTTTGCTATGCCAAATTAATCAACAATCCTCTTTCTTATAAATAAAGTATTTCTTTATTAATCTTATTTTGAATAAGCATTGTCGATCGCTTTGTCCGAAGCCTCTTTGTTGTTTATAGCCTTTTCGACTATTACAATAACTATCTCCCCAATTACTATTATAGTATTTTCGATTGATATAGAATGTAATTGTATTATGGGGATGAGCTTGCTCCTAAGTCATAATTGCTGATCAAAGCTCTTCGAGAAGATTGGGGATATCTGAAGTAGATTGAAAATACGCTAATAAATATGCTTATATTGGTATGCACATATTGATAATCTTTTAGTGAAATAGCTTTTGTATATATATAATTGGGGATAAATCTTTATGAAGGTAATATAGCTATATGACTATAAGCTGTAAACATTGATTAATCGACTTTTCGCTATTTTCGAGGTCTTCTATTACACCTTGAAATATGATATTCTCCTATTTGCACATAAGGTTCTGCTTATACTCTATATTCTTGAAAGTTGTTTCTATTATATAACAAATTCCTTTCATTATAGATAGTATACTACCCAAGTTGATATAATAGAAGTCGAGAGCAATGTTTATAAGTATAATAGGGAACGCCTTTAATAGAAACTCTACTGGAAGATTAATTTGTTAATAATTATTAAGGAAAATAGCGTATTTGTAAGCAAAATTGTTGTTTTGCCCGCTATATTTATCTGATTTATCGTAAAGTTTTATAAGGTTTTCTAATAATTGATTAATATTGATAATAGCAATCTTGAGTGATTACTGTAATATGATTTCAAGAATACTGTTATTGTGATCTGGATTATTACCTCCACCTTTGCTTTCTCTTTGTCTTTCTTATAGAGGTCCTCCTTTTCGTCCATTACCTCCTCTATTAGAGCTCCTATTATCTAAAGGGTTTTTATATAGATATCCATCACTGCTCTTTAGTAATGGGTTTCTATTAATATTGAAGTATTGAAATTCCTATAGGAATAGTGGAGATGATGGTGGTTATTATTGAAATTGATCAAAGATGTGCTTACGGCTATAAAAGAATTCGGATGAGTTTTATAAATCTGGTTCTAATAAAGTTTGATATTGATTATAATTAATACTCTTATTTTTCTCATTAGTATAAATAGAACCTATTGATTGTAACATTACAATAGATAAAGGGAGTAGTCTGTGAGATAATCGAGCTAAAGGTGGTACTACTGCTGATATATCTGATAGGAGTAAATTTGGGTTCAATTTTGATGGGCCAGATTGGTTACTGAATTATCTTGTTGAATTGAGAGAATAATACATTTTGTAAAATAAACCTCTTAATATAAATATTGTAAAAGTTGAACCCTGAGATATTAATAAAGCACTAATATCTTCAGATAGAATATTAACATATATATTATTTTCTGGGTCAGGTGATGTGTACAATCTCTCATTTGCGATTCGTTTTTGTATACTTTTTGATTGAAACTTAAAGTCTTTCTCTATAAGCGTCTTTATAATCTCTGCCTTTGTTCATAGTTTATATTTTGTTTGTATAGCGTTTATCAAAGCATTATAAACTAGTTGGATTATATAAATGATATGTTTTGCAATAAACAGATTATATGAGCGTAGCTTATATCTGAGTTTATACAAAAGGCACATACCAGCGATTTGAAAATGCTCTGATATAAATTGTTGAAAAGATTGGAAGAAGTCTATCCACAATTCTTTATTGAAGAAAGTAGATCTTTGATATTCGTATAGCTTATATTTGCAGAAGTCTCTAATTTCCCTTGTGTTTGCATTATTGATATTGAAAGGAGTTTCTTCCCATTTTTCAGCTATGTTTTGGAAGATATTAGTCAAAACCTCTAATGGAACAATTGATTCAATTGTAGATTTATTGTTGTTATGCTCCTCCCTGTAGAAAAAGCGAGGGGATTCCTTGAAGATTCCTATTATGATGTCGAATAGCAGATAGATAATGTTTTATATATATAGGTAGATAAGTAATATCGAGTTCAATAACTTTGCCCAAACTTGGCAAAGTTATAGTGTCTTCGTGTATTCATAGTTTAAAATGAATATAGATTAATACTAGACTCGAGCTGAATACTACTAGTTCTTACTTTTTAATATACGATATTATAAAGAATAAAATGTAAACTAAGATTAGTATAAAAGTTGTTACCACAATGCCAACAGCTTTTAGCATAAAAGTTATTACTATAATACTGACAATTCTTATTCACACAAAAGCAAGTATTAAACCACATTGAATTGATACAAGAGTTTATACCTTTTTAGGGTTATATCAACCTTAATTATAACTACACGATATGGTTGATAATTAAGATGCTAGGCTTCTGATCTGTGATATCACTAATCAGTGTTGATATCATTATGGGGATGGTGAAGCCAATATTATAATACTATATCTTCACACGATTGTAATATTGATTGATTGCTTAAGGAACTAAGAGCTAGAGCTAAGACTACGAAATCTATATGTTATAGTGCCGAGGTGCTAGCGCAAGCGCTAGCACGGTCACATGATCCCTATCCCGACAATAACTATAATATATAATTTACAATATTAATCTTCAAGATTAGTTTTATTCAGGAGGTGAATTGCTAGGTCTGATATATCTTTAATAACTTTGTCAAATTCTAGCAAAGTTATAATACTTTCTGTAAGGAACATTCTTGATATATTTGTATTAACATATAGATTACATATTAGTGGTATAATAATCTAAAGAAGACTTTGATTTGATACTTATTGTGATTGCTCTTTTGGGTTTATCTATATCTTGTGTATCTGCAATAATATTATTTGTAGTAATTATACTTATAGTTAAGATTATTTCTATAATTCTTTTTATACTTGAAATAAATCTCCTTGTATGTAAGATTGCTTTTGTATATGAGATTAATTTTGTATACAAGATTAATCCTGGGGTTGATTAAGCTTCTTTTTTAAGTGTATTTTAATTTGTATAATGCAAAAGTCTGTTAGACTATTGGGCAATTTTATAATATATATTTTATTTTTTATATATAATAAATAATATGGATCTGTCTATTTACCTGATCGATTATTATTCTCTCTCTATATTTAAATCTTTGAATTGATAAATAAATCATAGAGAGCTATTATAGCTGGTTTGTTTTGTTGATTTAATACATTTGAGACCTGTTTTATAGCTCGAAGTTTATTGATCTCACTCATTGTTTTCTTGATTATTGTTTGTTATTATAAGATAATTAATTTAGGTGGATTGAGTTTATTCATTTGAGGGTATATACCAAAAACTAGAAGTATTAGAACCAATTTGTTTGGTCCTGCTATATCGTTTACAGCTTTTACAGCTATTTAGAGTATGATCTTCTTTAATACTAGATTCTTCAATTCATTGGTAATGATATTATAGGCTCGGCGGATGACTGTATAGTAACATTCCACTATATCAATTAACCAATACACTTCAACTAATACACTTTTGGTTTTTATCGATATTGAAATTATATATTGAACGAATTCTTTACTAACGAAATTCTTTCCAACGTTATAAATAATGTAATCTGATGGGCTGGTGTAGATATCCATTTAGTATATTCTAAGTTTATCAAAGATATACTTGATAATAATATTATCTAACTATTGTACAACTTGAAATTGTATACCTTCATTAATAATATATAGAATAGATTTGATATCAATATATATCACATTCATTATGATTGAGTAATTGAAATCAATATCATCTTATAGATTGAACTTAAATCTGCCAGATGATTTATTATACTTTTAGCAATGTTGATAAAACTTTGTGAGTTTATTAAGCTCTACTAGCAAAACATTATTATAGCTAGTTCACTATAGAACTCGTAAAAGTTTATAAGCTAAAGGGTAACCAAAACAATAATGTAAACATTGTAGCTCTATATCGATAAGATAGCATTCGTTGTTGTTAATCGTCTATTGTATAAACTGTTGTACATTGATATACCAAAAAAGCACTGCATACTTATTTCATCAAATATATAGATATTTTGCTATGAGTGAAATAATAATATTGATAATATTATTGTAAAATATAATAAGTTTATTTATATCTTCCAATGAAAATAGAAATAGTGTTTCTACTTTCATAACATAGAATTCAACAGCTTCTAGTGATAGATAAAGTATAATTGATCCAATAGACTCCGCTTTTCCAATACCGAATACTACTTTTGCAACACTTACTTTACTTATATTGAAATCAACATCTTCAATAGTTGTCTTATATACCATATATTGACTATAGCCTATAGTCGATTACTTGGATATATTTGTATCGATGATAATGCTTTGAAATTCCCTTGAATTGTATTTACTAATGTAGATTGTTCTTTCCCTACCAATTTCATTTGTTAGGATATATATAATAGATTTATCGATCAAACTAGCTGCAACTTTTTCATTATTAATAGGACTACAGATTATGAAGTTTGTATACTTAAATTGCATTGTAGATGGTTTTTGTAGTTCAAATTGCTCGAAATAGGTTACAATCTTATTGTCGATATCAGTATTCTTGTTGTCTTTGTAAATAGGACCCTTGTAATCAATAAGGAATTGTTCGAAACCTTTATCGAAATTGTTGTTATTGTTTTTGAACTGCTTTTTGTATTTGTGTTGAGATTTGTTATATTCTTTTTTGTTATGTTGAGTTAACTAATAATTCTTTTTCTTGTAGACAAAGTATTTCTTTATTGATTTTGTTTTGAATGAGCGTTGTTGATTATTTTGTTTAAAGTTTCTTTATTGTTTATAGTCTTTTCGATTGTTATAGTAGTTATTTTCTTGATTATTATTATAATATTTTCGATTGGTATAGAATATAATTGTATTATAAAGATAAGCTTACTTCCGAGTTATAATTGCTAATCGAAGCTTTTCAAGAAGACTAAGGATATTTGAAGCAGATTGAAAATATGCTAATGAGTATATTTGTATTGGTATGTATATATTGATGATCTTCTGGTGAAGTAGCTTTTATATATATATAATTGGGGATAAACCTTTGTAAAGGTGATATAGCTGTATGATTATAAGCTATAAATATTGATTGATTAACTTTTTGTTGTTTTTGAGGTCTTCTATTATACCTTGAAGTATAATATTCTCTTATTTGTATATAAGGTTTTATTTGTACTTTGTATTCTCGAAAGTCGTTTCTATTATATAGCAGATTCCCTTTATTATAAATGGTATATTACTCAAGTTGATATAATAGAAGTTGAAAGCAATGTCTACAAGTATAATAGGAAATGCTTTTAATAAAAACTCTACTAGAAAATCAATTTGTTAATAGTTATTAAGGAAAATAGTATATTTGTAAGCAAAATTATCGTTTTGCCTATTATATTTATTTGATTTGTTATAAAGTTTTGTGAGGTTTTCTAACAATTGACTAATATTGATAATAATAATAATCTTAAATAATTACTATGATATGGTTTTAAGAATGCTGCCATTGTAATCTAGGTTATCGCCTTCACCTTTATTTTCTTTTCGTTTTCTTTATAAAGATTCTCCTTTTTGTTTACTATCTCCTTTACTAGAGCTCTTATTATTTAAAGGGTTTCTATATAGATATCTATTGTTGTTCTTTGGTAGTGGGTCTTTACTAGTATTAAAGTATTAAGGCTTTTATAAGAATGATAGAGGTAATAATAGTCGCTGTTGAGATTAATTAAAGATATACTTATAGCTATAAAAGAATTCGGGTGAGTTTTGTAAACCTGATTCTAATAAAATTCGATATTAATTGCAATCGATACCTTTATCTTTCTTATTAATATAAATGGGATCTGCTGGTTGTAAAATCATAATAGATAAAGAAAATGATCTATAAGATAATCGAGCTAGGGGTAGTACTGTTGTTAATATATCTAATAGGGGTAAATTTGGGTTCAATTTTGATAGACCAGATTGATTACTGAATTGTCTCGTTGGATTAAGAGAATGGTATATTTTGTAAAGTAAATCTCTTGATACAAGCATTGTAAAAATTGGATTCTAAAATATTAACAAAGCGTTAATACCTTCAAATAGGATATTAATATATATATTGTTTTCTAGATTAAATGATATATACAATCTCTCATCTGCGATTCGTTTTTATATACTTTTTAATCAAAACTTAAAGTCTTTCTCTACAAATATCTCTATGATTTCTGTTTTCATTCATAATCTATATTTTATTTGTATAACATCTACTAAAGCATTATAAACTAATCAAATTATATAAATAACATATTTTGCAATAAACAGATTATATAAGTATAATTTATATCTGAGTTTATATAAAAGGCACATACCAGCAACTTGAAAATACTCTAATATAAATTGTTGAAAAGATTGGAAAAAGTCTGTCTACAATTCTTTATCAAAGAAAATAGATCTCTGATATTTGTATAGCTTGTATTTATAAAAGTTTCTAATTTCCTTTATGTTTGTATTATTAATATTAAAAGAAGTTTCTTTCTATCTTTTAGTTATATCTTGAAAGATATTAATCAAAACCTTTAATAGAATAATTAATTCAATTATAGATTTATTATCGTTGTACTCTTTCTTATAGAAAAAGCAAGGGAATTCTTTAAGAGTTTCTATTATGATGTCGAATAGTAGGTAAGTAATATTTCGTATATATAGGTAAATAAATAATGTCAGATTCAATAACTTTGCCCAAACTTGATAAAGTTATAGTGTCTTCGTATATTCATAGTTTAGAATGAATATAGGTTGATATTAGGTTTGAGCTAAATACTACCGGTTTTTACTCTTCAATATATAATATTATAAAGAATAAAATATAGATTAAGATTAATATAAAAGTTATTATTACAATGCCGACAGCTTTTAATATAAAAGTTATTATTATAATGCTGATAATTCTTATTTATATAAAAGCAAATGTCAAACCATATTGAATTGATACAAGAGTTTGTGTTTCTTTAGGGTTATATCAATCTTAGTTATAATTATATAATACAATTAATAATTAAGGTGTTAGGCTTTTGATCTATAATATCACTGATTAGTGTTAATATTATTATAGGGATGGTAAAGCCAATATTATAGTATTATATCTTTATACAATTGTAATATTGATTGATTGCTTAAGGAACTAAGAGTTAGAGCTAAGACTACGAAACCTATATGTTGTAGTGCCGAGGTGCTAGCGCAAGCGCTAGCACG
>PQXN01000486.1:0-17384 GCA_004786275.1 Botryotinia convoluta
TTATTTTAAATTTAAAACCTTAACCCTTTAATTAAATGATAACCCTAATCTTTTAATAAATTAATAATCCTAACCCTTACCCTTACCCCACATATATCCTACTACCTCTAACTTCCATTACTTATTGTTTCCTTTTATATTTCAATATCATTATTAAAAATTAATACTACATAACCTTAATACCTTCTCTATATATAATTCAATCTCTAAAATCTTTATAATATCATGGAAATAACTTAATTCGAATTTTCTTTTTTTTTTCCTATATATATATACTTAAAACCCTATGGGGTTACAATGGGTGCTCTGTGTTAATAAATCTGGGTGGGATGTGATATATAATTTATATTATATATTTACATATCCTATATTGAAATACCCTTCTTCATTATCCATATATATATTTTATATACTATTTGTTATATTTTTATCCAATTGCTTTCCCAATCCTAACCAAACCCCTTTCCCACCTCTAAAAACCATTTCCAAATATCAATCACATAATCCTTGTGGAATCCTATTGCAGTAATAATCACAAATAAATATTATTATTGATATAAAATAAATATTCCAAACAATATTATTTTAAGATACTTACATCATCCATCGTCTTCTAAATATCAATATATCTTCTATAATAATCCATATTTCCAACAATATTGAAATAATCCTAAATCAATCTTCTCTCGCTACACCTAATATACCAAACAACTACACCCAAATACAACTATATCCAAACAATCCTAATATACATATACTCTACCTTTTATATACTCTCTCTTAATTAATCTATAATATATACAATCATTTTATAATCGATTCATAACAGTAACTATTTACTCCTGAGATATTTCAATTTACCCTAATCAGTACTGAATAATATCAACTCCTATAATCACCATCCTTTTCTTAATCATACCTACCTCCTACTCATTCCTTGCTATAATGGATATTCAGCCCCACACTCAACTATTGTTCCAATACTAATTACAAAGTATACTATCCATTTAACTACAATTATTTCTATTTATTGTTTTATCTATATATCAATCTAACATTTGATATCAATATTTAGAGCTTTAAATAAACTTTGTCATTATATTCTCATCGATTTGCTTTATTAAATATTTGTTTATAATCTTATACCATTTCTATTCATAATTATATTTAATTTAAATAATAATAATTGATTCGCTAATCTTACTATTCTGCTTTTTGTATTTAGATTATTAAACGAAACTGGTTAATCTATATAATTGTCTAATATGAACTATATAAACAATCCCTTCAATATTAATCCCGATTCTTAATACTTTGGTGGTTATAATCTATCCACCAGATCCCTGAATCTATTATTGTAACACCTCCCCCTTTGATTTCATTCGAATACAATAAAATAGATATACCAATATATTACTGATAACTTGTTTAATCTTATAACTCTGAATATATATTACTCTTCTCTTACCTATACTCAAACAGGTTTATTGAATATATGTAATAGCGATTTTGAATAGAGTGGTATATTTGCTATCCCTTATCTAATATCGAATAATCTTTTGTGCGGTATTCCGCTGGAATATCTATATATTATCAATATATAACCGTTCCTATAATATATCTTCTAAATCCACAATTAAAATAGTTATCAATCTGGTAAATAAATAATCCAAATATTATAATATCTATAAATCTTGTAACCATTTGTAATATAATATATTAGTAAATGCAATATAAATCTTATTGAAAAACATATAGGCTAATTACTCTTTCAACTCTAATCTTTTGATATAATATAAAAACAGTCTCTAAACAGCCCGGTTAGTATTAACTATAATCAACTACGATAATTTATATCTGGATATTTTATAAATCTACTCTATACAATCTAACCTAACTGCTTATCTATATTTAATAATATTATCAATCAATACAGCAAATAATATAACAACAATTATTGTCTATTGCTCAGTTATTACAATTACTAAAAAATATAATACTAATTTGCTATTGCTAGTGGATAATATAATAATCAATGACTGTATTATAAACAAATGATAGATTAATTGCAATACGAATACTTGTCCTTCGAATTGTGGTTTGGCTTAGGGATTATAATATATTCACTACAATCCAATTAATATAAGATCGGATAACTCAATCCGCTCTCTCTTGATGATCTGACTGATTAACTACTAACTAGTATTGCATTAATAACCAACCCCTCCAATACAATTACTATTGCAACTACCTACATTATAGCTATTTAATTTCCATAATTTATATTATATTATAAATGCTTGTTTATATACTATAATCAATTCGGGCTTTAATCAATACAAAAATACTCCATCGATAGTATAATAAGCTTATACAACTCTACATCCATACTCAAACTATTTATACCTATATCAACTATATACCAACAAAACATTCGATATCTACAATTTCCTTCACCCAACTAATGAAATCAAATCTATCGGATTATAATATATCGAAATATATCCAACTCTAATTCCTTATCATTATCCCCCTTAACAAACTTATTATCTATATCTTTAGAATCTTTATACTTCTTCTCCCACATCTTACTAACTTTTATCAAATACCAGATAACAATCCCAATAACAGTATACCTCCATCCAGACGCCCTTAAATATACTCCTAAATGCTTTCGGGTAGTATTTTCTAATATTTAACTTAACTCTTCGTTAACTTATAGTCCTTGCAAATCCCTAAACAAATACTCCAATTTTCGATAATCCAATACTTGAGCAAATAGCCAAACCTGTATTAAATATTAGATTACAATTTAGTTAATCTCATTTAATAAACACTATATAATATATTCAATATTCCCTTGTTTCTTGCGTGTTTTATTATATATGATCAAAAAACATACCCATCCATTAATAATGTATATATTATATGCCGAATATATACTATTACTTACTTTAATGGAACCTAATTCAGGTCTACATACCAGCTAGCCCCCTAATCTACTAAGCTATTGTATTAATAAATAGAATAAATAAACATATTAATGATATACATATATACTATCAACTTCCATAAAAACTGATATTCCTTAATCAAATATACTATAACTTAGAAATCCACTTACTCGACCTTTTTGATTATAAGATTGGTTTGTAATAACCTCTATACCCTCTCTTTTCTTTATACTCACTTTAACAAAAATTCATAATCTCTGTGAACCTGATTCTGGTTTTGAATATAAATAATAAAACTGAAATTCTATTGCTGAAATGCCTAACTCTATGCTATACTATTAACAATATAATTCAAATCGATTGGGAGTATCGGGGAACTGAATATTAAGATGTTTATTAATATTTGTAATTCCCCAATCAATATGTGATACATCCTTTCGATCTTAATTAATACAATTAGCTAGTTTAAGTAATTAATTGTTTGCTTGTTATCCAACTAATGGATATTGAATAGCGACTAATATATCTTATTGAATTTCTTTCCTATAGCTAACTATATCAAAATATTGAATATAAATGAAAATAAACCTTTACATAAGTATAATACTTATAACTAATAGATTTGATTGGGTATGGAATCAATATCGACCTTACTATATAACTGTAATTCTGATTATGGTTTGTATAGGATAACTACTTCTAATATAATCAATCAATTGATCTATAATATATTAGCTAAGATAGATGTATAACAAAATGCAAATCGTAATAATTGGCTTTATTTATCAACTCCTCGAACCACTAAATAATACATTATAAGTGAATAATACAATCTAATTCGACTGGTATCCTGTATTACTATCAATATATATAAATATATCAATGCATTAATCAATAATCGATCTTCAGTCTCATTATCTGCAGGGGTATTCTTATCCAGTTTGTTTCGAATTCTTTGAATATATTTCTATTACGTATTGGTATATTTCACTCTGGTTTCTATAGTTATAATCAAATTTGATATAATAGTTGAGTAATGATATTTAAATCCTTAAAAACAATTCTAATATATTTGTTTTATTTGTATAATTCTTTAATAGTATTATATATATTATATAACAAATGAAATATACAAAAATCCAACTATATTTATGTTGGAACACGTGACTGAGAACGTGACATATTGGGTCACGTTCTACCCTACACACGAAATGCGTAGGTGGGGGTAATGTATATATAGATTAGCAATTCCCCCTTCGGACGAAGGGGAGAGAGAGAATTATAATACTTTTATAACCCTATATGCTTTTGTATATACACCACCTTACCAAGTCAACCCAACACTGATCAGTGATTGATTAGACTTAATTATAGAATGGTAAGGACAAACCAAATAAAAAGAGATATCTTTCAATGAGACGAATAGAAATACGATAGCTACGACTGTATGTATTTCGTACGGAAGAACTAGATTACTACGTTCCCTATACTATCTTTTTGAAATATATGCTAAGAAGAGATCCCTGATTACAGTTGTGTTTTCTTCAGGATATTATTGATTCGTTTTAAATCTTATTGATTTGTATCAATCTTATCTGTATCCATCACACTCCTCATATAAGTCTTATAACATTATACCAATCTTTTTCCGATACAATACGACATTAGATATTCATCAAAAATAGTCTTCCCAATCCCAGAATCCCTCCCATACGAAATAAACAAAGGAGCCTAGGAAAAGCAATTAGATTCTCAAAGCATTAGTTTTACAAAAGGAAAGATCAATACTAATATTATTATATGGCTTGTCAATTCTTAATACAGATGATATAAAGGATACTGTTTATAGGACGAATTCCAAGAGTAGTATAAAGGATGGACAAAGACTACATTCAAACTTGTATATCGCCAAGTTCTCAAATTACTTTGAAAGCAGTTTGTTATTTATAGCTTTCAAGTTTGACAATCAAAAGAAGCTTTAAACTATACTAAAGTTATTTCGGAAATCCTTATAAAAGAATCAATGGAATGTACAAAAGAAATTACAAAAGAGGTAAATGAATTAAAACAAGAATATATTGATCCTTATTCTATTATCAAATCTGCGAAACCGAAAAATACCCCAATAGTTTCAAACACATATAAAGCTATCCGATAATCAATCAAGAAACAAGAAACACCTTCGAACAATAAGAGACGACCTGTATTGACTACACCATTTCAAAAACAATCTTTTCCACAATTTACTTCTAAGTCAATATTTGAATCTAAAAGCATACTATCAATCATTCAAGTATTGCAATTGTTATACATACGCAATCTTCTTCCAGACTTGATGAAAGTGTACAACAACAAGGATTATAAATATAGTAATGAAAAGTACGATTTTCTTAATCAAAAGCTTCAAATCTTCTACGAATTCTATAGAAATATCGGCATTGGACGAGATCAATACAATCATACATTCTCAATAATACTAAAAGGCAATGTTTTATCATTTTACTTTGATAAGATTGCTAGTAGAGATCTCAATTTTAAAGGAATGTTAGTACTAATAAAAGCACATTTTGAAACCGAAGAACAATATCAAAAATACCTCACTGAATGACGTAATACGACATTTCTGCAAGTCATACGAAGCAATTCAGAAAAAACACTTCCTCAACAATTAGAGATTCTATTTGATAGTCTTCGGAATCTTTAACACAGTTTAATCGATTCATACCAATTAGAGCTAATGCTTCGAAATCAGATTATAAATATTTGTTGTGATATTCCTGAATGTAACTTTGTTTTACTATAATTGGCTTTGTTATATGAAAGTCTTTGTGCTGATCTACAAAATGCTATTGAATAAGTAGAGCGTACGAAAACAATAAGCTCTTTTATATCAAATAACCTACCCAATATAGAAATTCATTAGATAAATTATATATATAGAAACTGAGATTCATTTTGTAATCAAAACTGATTCTATAGAGGTCGAAACAGAGAAAGATTTCCCTAAAGTTGTTTAGCAATATAATCGATAAGACAACCTCAATATTCCCAAAACAATCCTTGTATAATATTAAAATACTATATATACAAGCAACCAGGTTGTTGGTTAACAAATCACCCTACAAAAAAACGAAAACCTTAATACAATCAATTTATAATAGAATATCAAATAAACAAAACCCAATTTCATCAATTCCTTCTTATATACAAAAGTAATCAAAATGATGCCGAAAACGAATTTAACGAAATTTCAGATGAACAGAATAATATTGAATATTAGCAAATTGATTCTTCAAATAATCAATTAGCAGAATATGAAATACATTTTACTGAAATAGGATCAATTGATGGAGTGTACATAGCTGAACTCTTTAGCAAACAATCCCTCATACACGTATATCTACAATAAGATTAATTTGAACAGGAGTACAAAAAGACAATTGATGGATATGAGATTTTTCAATTCGAAGATCGATATTCGGCCAATATTTTTCAAGGCATTATTCCTGATACTAATGTATCAGGAGTATCAATAGCAGAAGAACTTCAAATTTAAGTATTAGAAAGAGAAAAGAATATGAAATATACAAATGGTCCTTAATATAATATCAAATTCGGAAAAGGTTCTATATAATCACAAGGTAATATTATAGTTAAAACACTACTTAGAAATATTACCTTCTCAATTGTATCAACAAATACACTATTTCTTATATACATCTAAGATATAGATTGTCTATAAATATTGCTTAACAATCTCATCAATGTTTTAAGATAAGGAAACAAAATAATCCCAATTATACAAAAATGGGAACACTCTTTTATACTTTTGAATCAAAAGGAAAAGTCAATTATATATAATCATTTGACAAAAGTGGAACTCCAACAAATTCATCGAAGATTTGGTCACCCATTTATACAAAAGCTCACAGATCTTTTGAATCGAGCTGGACATACTGATATAAATACTCATACGATTGAGAAACTCAATAAGTTTTGTAAACATTGTTAACTTCATATGAAATCTCCAGAATACTTTAAGTTTATAATCAAAAACGATATTGAATTCAATTATTCTATTATACTTGATATATTTTATATTAA
Organism: Botryotinia convoluta; assembly: GCA_004786275.1. Lineage (NCBI taxonomy): Eukaryota > Fungi > Ascomycota > Leotiomycetes > Helotiales > Sclerotiniaceae > Botryotinia > Botryotinia convoluta. The sequence continues at coordinate 7,059 of PQXN01000486.1, forward strand.
TGGAAACCCAGTTTTACATATCATTGATAAAGCAACTATATATAACACTACAACATTCGTACGAGACATATCTACTAAAACCATATGAAATACTATTCGAAGATATTGGATCGATATATATCTAGATCCACCAAATCATATATCTCATAATACAGATACAAACTTCGCATCAGAAGAATTCAGACAAAATACGAAATCCCTTCAAATCGATATTCGAGAGGTTCCTGTTGAGGTTCACAATGTAATTAGAAAAGTTGAGAAATACTATACTCCAATACGACGTATATACAATATATTCAAGAATGAACTCAAAAACAATAATCTCGAAAAAGAAACAATATTACAAATAGCAGTAAAGGCAATAAATGATACCGCTAGCCCGAATGGACTTATACCAATACTACTCGTTTATAGGGCTTACCCTCGAATAACATCGTACAACCCACCATCGCAATCTATTATAAAACAAACAGTAGCATATCGTCTTACAATAAAAGAAATACATGAAATCCAAGCAAAACGAGCAATCCAAAATGCACTTGCTACCCAAAATAGTTCTAATACATACAAAACACTCAATTTACCCCTCAATTCTTTAATACAAATATAAAGAGAAAGAAAAGGTTGGATAGGACCATACAGATTACTCGCAATTACCAATCAAAACTGTATAATCAATCTCCCTCATGGCCCAACAGAGTTTCGTACTACAATAGTAAAACCATTTTATAAAGAGATATATACAAAAGCACCCAAAGCAAGCCAATTACCACCTACATTAAAAGTGTTTCTAGTGACCCCTCCAAAAGTTAAAAAGTCAATACCTAAAACTCGCGAATTACGAAATTCTGTACGAACTCTTAAACAGATTCCCATCCCCACTCCCACTCAGCATACAACCCTCAGAATGGAAATCCCCAGAATATCACCACCTCAAAACATTCATACAATCAATAACAAACACAATCAACTTCTTACAGCCATACAAGACAATCGAGATCTAACAGAAGTATTTATTACAAAGAAAGAACAAAAGGCTTTGGACCTTGCAATAGAATTTTGTACAAAAGGAATTATCACTACAGAAGGACTACCATTTGAAGCTTCACAAACACAAGAAATTGATAGCCTGATTGCAAAAAATGTTTTTGAATTTGTTAAGTACAATCCCCTCATACACATTAGAAAATTGTTCAATTCACGTCTAGTGAACGAAGTGAAAGAATGTACAACAGATTCCCTATATGAAAAATCCCATCTCGTTATACAAGCATATAATGATTCAGGTAAAGAGTCAATTTTAACCCAAGCACCTATAATCCAAAAATCAAGTCAAAGAATCATTATGGCCTTAGCTCCCACATTAGCAAAAATGGATATCAAGCTAATAATACGAGATATCACGCAAACATATATACAATCAAAAACACCACTTAACCGGATCGTATTAGTAAAGCTCCCAAAAGAGCTCCAAGACAAGTACCCAAATAGTACGATCATGATAGTCAAGAAACCATTATACAGTATTGCAGAAACAGGAACCCATTGGTGGGTAATATATTGAAAACACTATCAAGAAAAGCTCAATATAATGACATCTTCGTACGACCCGTGTTTGCTTATTACCAACACAAAAGGTGTACGATTCGGGCTTGTAGGAATGCAAACAGATGACACACTTATATTGGCAGATCAAGAATTTATAGATTTTGAGGACAAGGAACTCAAGAGTACAAATATCAAAGCAAAACCTGGTAAATATCTGATGTATGATTTGCTTTTAGTCTTCAACAATTATATCATACAACAAAATAAAAACTGCTTTATTTTCATTTAAAAAGATCAAGAAAAGAAACTTACGAAAGTTATCAATTTTGAGTAATATTGTAAGCAAAGAACTCAAAGTGTATATATTACTACAATTTATTAACCAGAAACGTCATACAACTTATCTGTTGCTATATAATATCAAAATCCATCAGATAATAATATCAAGATATTCAATAAAAGGCTCAAATGGCAAATGAAAAACCTTAATCGAGGATTCTCTTTTATCCCTTTTGTATAAGATTGTATAAAACTATTTATCTTTGTTGACAAATCTTTCGCAAACAACAAAGATTTAAGTAATCAAATTGGTTTTGTTATTATACTAGCAAATGAGGATATATTGGATAAAAATATATTCAAATTGATTGGGAATATCATATATTATAATAATACAAAGAGCAAAAGAGTTATATGTAATGTATTAGCTTCTGAAATATATGGTATGATAGAAGGTATAGATATTGGTCTTGCAATAAGATCAACTTTATAAATCATTATCTCCTAATTGAATTTACCTGATATTCTAGTTATTGTCTATACGGATTCGTATTCATTGTATAAATATTTTGTTAAGTTAGATATAACAAAAGAAAAGAGACTCATAATCGATATAATGGTATTGCGATAATTATACGAAAGAAGAGAGCTTATAGAAGTTCGATGGATTAATGGATTTGATAATATAGTCAATACAATAACAAAAACTAATCCTAATAAAGCATTGAAAAGATTCATTAATACAAACATTCTTGTTGTACATATTGAAGGATGGGTGAAACGAGAAATTCGTATGAAGATCAACTAAATCCTTGTACAATTACAAATTGCAATTAAGAATAGAGTTAATGATATTTTGTTTTTCTTATTTCATTATTTTATAGTTTTTTTTCCTTCCTTTTTAAAGTTTTCAATAAAACAATTGAGTTCCAGTTCAGAAAAACAGAAAAATAATCTAAGGATTGTATAATGACAAGCAGAATGTATAAGCTAATCGATAACAAAAGGTTCCTCAATAAAACTAGAACTAAGCAAAAGAGGTCCTTTGCGAGTACTAAAGGATTTTGGACCAGCTGATAGAGAAGAAATAGGACTCCAATTGGGAGAAGTGTAAGAAGAAAAAGGTAAAGGATTATTTCGTTTATAAGTGTTTTCAGCATACGGACAATTGAATTGTACATATTGAATTCCATAATCTCTCCATTTATAATTCCTACAACTATTACCAAAATGATTTGGTATATAGTAACAATCCAGAAAAGATATCAATCCATAACAACAATACTCCCCACAAAAATCCTTAATAAGACTCCCCCGACTTTATATCAACATGCTATTTATATACAAAAATCGCATTGTACAAATTTGAATAAATGTAATTCGATTGCGGATATATATAATATCATTGCCTGATATTGTTAATAAAGTAAATTGAAAACTATTGTAACAATATTATGTGAGGGTCTATCCTCCAATAAAAAGAATAAGATTTTGATTTAGCATTGCCGCTGCATTTACTGCATTGTACAACTGAAGAGCCCTATTTGTATGAAAATATCAGTATGTTACATACAATACTATGCTAGTAGTAAGTGTGGGGTAATATTTGGTATAATCAGCTGATTCCTTGGCAGAATACTGGACCCAGGTATATTATCCGATATAGCCAAAGAATACGTACATGATGGAAAGCTTCAGATTTTGATGGTTTTGATAGAGTTTAGTACAGTGTTTTGATTCATTTGGATTAAGTTTTCTACACTCGTTTGATTCATTATAAGAGCAAGGATTGAACTAAGCGATGAAGTGGCTGTCTATCACAAGTTCCATATATCAATCTGATTTATAAAAACTGTATTTATAAGAAAAAGAAAAAGTTAAGCCTGTATTAGAACATGTGACTGAGAATGTGACATATTGGGTCACGTTCTACCCCACATACAAAGTACATAGATGAGAGTAATATATATATAGATTAGCAATTCCCCCTTTGGACAAAGAGGAGAGAGAGAATTACAATACTTTTATAACCCTATATGCTTTTGTGTATACACCACCTTACCAGGTCAACCCAACAATTTATTAATACTTTTAGTATTTTGTAATATTTCAAATAAACACTGATTTGTAGCTTCATTTTTAAGGGATGCTTATTATTTTAATGTATCCTTATGATTTGTCGTTTCCAATGTATTCAAACAACACTTCAAAATTCGATTCCATATATATAATAACCACTCTAATTATAGCTCCTTTGGATTGGGTATACAAATGTAACAAAATGTTTCGATCAAATTGTACTTGGATTGGTTTAATACCTTATTCCACTTGGTATACCACAATTATGAATCTATTTCAACAACAGGTACCTCTTTTAATATTCATAATTGTTACTTTTACACTTCGCCCTTCCATTTTTCGATATCTTGAACAATCTAATCTTCGATATTATCCTAATCACTTTCACTTTTCTTATTATTATTATTGTTATTACCTAAATCGTTGATTTCTTTTCTCATGTTATATATCATAGCTTGACTTATCTAACATTTCTGTTCTTACCCTTTAGCTTCATCAACAATCCAAAATCTCTTTCTCTTTATTTCAAACCAACATTATAATTTAACTAATTGAAATATCTTCTTATCTGCCATCCTTTTTTGATTATGAATCTTATTATAATACTACCTGGCAGTATCCCGTCCATAGATTTTGAATTGGCAATTTTGATATTTATATCCATTCAAAACAGGAATAATAGGCTGAGGGGCTGAACTTTCGCTAGGTAATTATATATTGGTATAATCATATTAAAATGGATATTCTTTAATGTACTCCTCTAATTGCTTTTGTAATTTGATCGGGACCCTATATTGGTCGCTCAAATGCCTATATAAATATATGGACCTTTGCGTATACTAGCACTACAAACAAATCAATATATGAAATTCAATATTTATTCCTATTAAATGAGCGAGTTCTTAGGGGATCGATTGTACCATAATTCCTAAGTTATTTTGACCTTGTTACAATGCTTTTGAGCTTTGTATATATGGGTTTAATAAAATTAGAGTTAACCCATAAACAACATTTATAATATACAAACCACACATTATTTCTTTACACAAAAAAAACCCATAAACGATATTTATAATAATAAATAGTATTAGGAGCTGAACTTTCGCTAGGTAACTATATATTAGTATAATCATATTGAAACGGATATTCTTTGATGTACTCCTTTAATTACTTTTGTAATTTGATTGGGACCCTATATTGATCGCTCAAATGCCTACATAAATATATGGGCCTTTGTGTATACTGGCATTGTAAACAAATTAGTACATGAAATTCAATATTCATTCCTATTAAATGGGTAAGTTCTTGGGGGATCAATTGTGCCATAATTCCTGAGTTATTTTGATCTTGTTATAATGCTTTTGAGCTTTGTGTGTGTGGGTTTGATGAGATTGGGGTTAACCCATAAACGACGTTTATGATGCACGGACCACACATTATTTCTCCATACAAAAAAAACCCATAAACGACGTTTATGACGATAAATAGTGTTAGGTTTAGTAGCGGAGTAGGTCTAATGGCCTGATCCTAATTTCAATTTAGTTGCCTAGTATACCTATTATAGAATTTCACAATAAAAATTCAAAAATTCAGTATATTAATTTTCCCGAAATAAACTTTATATCATCTGTTATCAGTTTAGTGTAAACGAGTAGAAGGTAATAGGGTTATAAAATAAATCTTTATATATATTATAGAAATATTACTATCGATGTAGTATCTTTAGCAAAGGAGAAGAATAGGAGACTCTAAATAGTACTCACATAATATATAGAAGGGATAATAAGTAGGTAAAAACAGACTATCTTTTTCTAAACTATACGAAAAAGACCTATAAATACTAGCTACAGCAAGGTCACGTGACCAGCACGTGATTTCGCCCACATTAGTTCAATAGATCAAAGCCTTATAATACCGCTCCTTGGAAATTCAATGAAACCTTCATAGTCACCACGTAACTCATGTTTACGTGCCTTAGCTCAACCTAATAGGTTGATTATCTCAACTATTATCTGAAACTCGAATAGGTGGTACTCACAGCTGTATTAATAAACAGTACACTATCCAATCGAATGTAGCTAACGAGGGTCGAATATCCCTATCTATCCATAAATCCCTAGTAATGCATCAAGCAAAGTTTCAGCACCCTCCTCCTAGACTTCAAATATTAACTCAAACTGTTGGTCTCCAGGATTCAGTGGTGATTTTGATGTTGGTACTAGTCAACCACTGCTACCTACAACTCAGACAACTAATGCGTGTCTGGGTTTTGTGCATGAAAACCCGATGGAAAGTACAGAAGTGGCAATCATTCACATCAACACCCATCCAAACTTGAGCCTAAATCAAAACTAGATTTTTGAAATGGAAATCTATAATAATCCAAAAGAGGACTTTGTTAACGAAAAAATTTCCGCTTCCGCCAAGACATCTTCGGCATTTGACTTCTAAAGAATTGTACATGCGAATACGCATGTTACATCGATTGATTGATTGATTCATACTCGGTTCCAGCCTCTGAGTCAGCAGTAGCTATGCCAGAATGGCCTAGCTTTGGTGCAGTTATTGAAATGACCCTTACCAAATATGATAAGTCCTACTTTACTTTATTACAGATTTGTGATCATCAACCTCCTCTACTAGATGGTTTAGCGAACAATCTAAAAATGCATTCCTTGTTTACCCCGCATTTTTCCATCCAGCTGCAAAGCTGCAGTAATGAGACAGGAACAAAATCTCCGGGCCAATCAAAGCGATCAATTAACAATACATACGTCAACTGAATATCTAGATTTCAATATTCATATGAATAATAATGACGAGTAATGCGTTTCCATACACGTCGTGCTACATTAATGCCTAGGCCTACATCATTACTTGGTGAAACGTTTGCCAATAAAAAAATGGCAATTACATATCGCTACGTAACTAAGCGTGTTCGTACTACGTAGCACTCTTTCTTGTATCTTGGCAGTAGCATCGCCTTCAATACTTAAACCTTCCAGTCCCTCCCAGAGTACTCATACATTTTCCCAACATACCTCTTACATAGTCCTTCAGAAATGAACATTTTCACACGAGTAATCAGCTCAACAAGTCGACCAACTCCAATATTATCTTCGATCAAACGACAAAGTATAATAACACGCGCAACTATGACTACTATCACCGACGCAATCCTCAAGGACCATGAAGAAATCAGGCAATACGCGGATAAAATCCGTCAGGCTACGGATGATGACACACGAGCACGCTGGCAAAACCAATTTACGTGGGAATTGGCTCGTCACTCCATCGGAGAGGAGTTGGTAGTCTATCCTGCGTTTGCAAAACACCTTGGTATGCAAGGTCAGAAGATGGCCGATGAAGATCGTGCCGAACATCAAACTGTATGTTTATCTCTGCAAGCAGTGTGCAGTAGCGAGTGCATTTTGCGTTGGCATAATTGGAAAAGCTAATGACATAAATTACAGGTCAAGGAAGCCCTCTACAAACTCCAGAAACTCAAACCCTCAGATGAGGACCTGATTCCTACTCTCGATGCACTCATGAAAAATCTCAATGAGCACATTAAAGGCGAGGAAAGCAATGATCTCCCCGCTCTCGAATCGGCCCTTGATAACAACGAATCCCAAGCTATAGCTAAATCTTTTGGTCGCACTAAGGCATTTGTTCCTAGCCGTAGCCATCCCAGTGCTCCCAGCAAACCACCTTTTGAAACGGTTGTTGGATTATTGACGGCGCCAATTGATCACTTGGGAGACATATTTAGAAAGTTTCCAGATAATACTATTAGTCCTAATCCTAGTACGAAGTGAAGGAAGTTGATGGTTGGTATTAGGGTTGAGGGACTGTTCTGGGAGATAGATGACTGTAGTGGAGGAGTTCCTTATGATTGCGGGATTGAAGGAATCTCACGGAATTAGCACGTACCTGGCACTAATGACATCATGTATTTGCCTAGCTAATATACATGCATTACTCAATTATTCGAGGCTTTTTATCGTTGAATTTACAAATATCTAACCGTGCCATAAGTGTAATGTTATGAGAGTCTTATCGTGTAAATTGCCTTCAGTGCTTTATATTTGAACATATAAATTTGCTTTAGACAAATCTTCCTTAAAATATTAGATTTATTCCTAGAATATTGTAACTTGCCAGGATATCCAATAATCCGGACTATAATCCGATAATCATAAACTTTAACACTTTAGTAACAATGAAATACACCTAATTCATACAATTGTTCGCAAGGACTCTTCTTTTTGACATCAATTCATCAGTTTTCAGAATAATTTCATAACTTTTGTATCATTGAAATAACGTGGTTTATTAGTGGGTCGGACACTTTTTCAATATTCTTTACTCCCTCACTTCAATACGCGTTTATTCAATAGTCATTAATGGATATTCATTCAAAAGAAGCACGAATAATATTGGCCATTGAGGCTATTGAATCGAATAAGAACCTGATGATTCGCAAGGCTGCTAATTATTATAGTGTGCTTCAATCAATATTGTTCGATACAATTCGAGGTCGTAGTAATATGGCTGAAAGTCGATCAAAAAGTCAGAATTTGACTGAATTTGAAGAGAAGGTGCTTATTCAATACATTATTGATATAAATAATAGAGGATTTGCACCTAAACTAAATAGTGTTGAAGATATGGCGAATTATATACTCGAAACGCAGGGTGCGAAGAAGGTTGGAAAGCTCTGGGCTCATCGCTTTATAAAACGACGTTCAGAAATAAAGACGCGTTTTAGTCGTGTTTGGTGTCCAATTTATCAAATCATCGTTTGTACTGGCCATAAAGTCAGTCGTGTTGTCCAGGCCCAGCAATAAACTCCATGCCGTTTCATCTTTCGCTTGTTGGATAGCTGAAATTGATCCTTGTGCTTCTTCTAACCGCAAATTCGTGAACTGCGAGGTCGGGATTCCGCGTGCCAGTCCTATAGCAGCATCAATAGCCTGATGATCACTAAGCCCCGGATATGTTGTGATATTTCCTCTAGACGGGGAAGAATCTTCCGGCGAGGGACTTTCGATGTCACCATTAGTTTCCTGTAACCATTGGGCTATGCTCTCGACTAATTCATGATTTTGTATTAGTTCTATAATTGTGGAGATATTCTCGTTTACTTTGATAATATGAAATATACATTTAATATTATATTTCCAGAAATATTGCAATCTTAAGCTTTCGACTGGTACTATTTTGCTATATTTGATATAAGACTAATAAAAACATTCCTGATTATATAATTTATCGATATATTTTCCGTAAGATTCCTTATTATTATTACGAATCGGACTTAATGATAATACGATTACTCACATACGCGTTCATATATGTATATGTTCATGCCAGGTACCATAATGTTCCACTGTCCAGCGATTTTTCCGTTCTCGTTTCTTCGCTTCATGAAATTGCTCGCCGCTTTTCGGGGCCACACACCACAACCTCAGAAAATCTTGCATCAAGATTTGCTTCCCGCCTCACAAGAGCAGAAATCTCCGTTTCGGGCACTACTTCGGGTCCCAGTCTTGATATACAGCAAACAGCCTACTCTAATCCTACTGCACCTGGTTCACCCAACGCTATTCTTGAAGACTTTGGAAATCACTCGCCAGACTCAATTTCACTGGCATTTCCCCCACTCCCACCTAACTTTCAATATACCAAAAATAATTGGTCTCAACTAGCCACAAGCACTACGGATGATGATTTGAATCGTAGTATCTACCCTGAGCTGTCGCAATCAACCATCCCAGCACACATACAGGCTCAAGTTGCCTTTCGTAAGCCATCATTGCAGCCACATACAGATGAAGAGGCAGCAAATATCTCGCCTGGACACATTGAACAACAAAATCAACCATGGATTCTTGGAGGTTGGTTCTTATATTATAATAATTAATAATATTATTATTATATTAGTGGAAGACTTAGTCAGATTCAGCTTAGGGATGAACCGAATATATAATATAATAGTAGAATTGAAGTCAAATAGTATAAAAGAGTTGAATTGGAACTAATTTACTAACTTATTCTAGGTTTTCTTTAAAGAATATCCTAGGTTTATATAGTTTATAATGATATTCTAGTAGTTTCAATGCTTATAAATAAGATCGATTTAAATCAAATCTTATAGAATCATTTTACATCATAAAAAAAAAGTACAATTAATCAATTTAGCCCATTTATCAACAATCTTCTATATGATTCTATTCCATTCTATTCTATTATAAATCAATTTGATAAGAGATATCACTATATTATAATGTAATAATATAATTCAATAATATGAAATCATATTTATTGTTTAAATTAAAAAATAACAATATAATATTTATCTCTTTTAAACACTCGAAGTAATTCATATAGATCGATAAGATAAGATCATACAGATCG